>JAPQRN010000017.1:17247659-17260277 GCA_037367275.1 Coranthus polyacanthus
CAGCCAGACAATGAGCACTGTGGGGAAAGAGTAATTGGATTCACAGCGAGTACTGTAAGTGGAGTTGAGACACACACGCACACGCACACACACACACACACACACACACACACACACACACTCAACCAAGTGAAACTGAGGCACCCCTGTGCTTCTGTGTGTGTGTTTTGTGGACATTGTGCAGTCTGACACACACACACACACACACACCTGGTGAGCTCCAGAGCCGGGACGCAGGCTCCGGGCCGGTACGAGCCGCTGCCTCGGTACTCCTTAGCGAAGGTCAGGTCCTGCATGCTGGCCCGGCCGTCCAGAACCTTCACACACTGATGCTGCACGAACTGCTTCACTTGACTGATGTCTCGAGTCTCAAAGAGCAGCTTAATGGAACGCTCCAGAATCTGAGGAGGAGAAAAGGGGATTTAGACTCATTTTCACAAAAGCACAAGCATAAGGCCAACGTGTCTCATCCCGAGATATTCAAATCCAATTAAAGCTGAAGTGAGTGTGTGCTGGACTAAATGGCAGAGTTAACACAGGACATGTCAGTGTCTAGACACAGAACCAGCGGGACCTTTCCTCTGATTGACACCAGTGGAGCGGTTGGAGTAAATGAGAACCAGTCTGACAAGGCAGTGATTGGTGTAGAACACAGACACACGGAGGAGGGGGAGGTACTGGGACGTTTTGCCTGTTACCTTGGAAACAGCAGGGCAGCCGTCGCGGCGCACCGTCTCGATCCCTTTGGCGTCGAACACGGGCTCTTTTTGGTCGAGGCTCTCGTACATATATCCCACGTAGCGCTTCTTAGTCTGCAGCACGCAGGGAAGGTAAACCTGGACACAGAGCAGACCAGCACGTCCATAATGACATCACAATGTGTCCACACTGCTGTGTGTGTCTGTCCGCTGTGTTGAGGTCATGTGATTAGAGGACTGGGTGATATGGCCAATAATCATGATACAAATGTTCATATCAGTCCATAATTATCACAATAAATGGCAAATCATTATTTCTTTCCAGTTTAAAGGCTAATTTTTGGTCCTGAGTGAAAGTTCAAGAAACCAGACGGTTATTAGTGGTTTTGAATTATTCGTAAAAAACGTAACGTGACAAAAACATTGTAAAAGACGCAACAGGGTGAAAACAGTGAAACAGACTAAACAAAATGAAAGTGTCAAAAGAAATGTATGAAAGACCCAACAAAACAAAAACGGTGCAAAAGACGAAGGCGAAAAAGACACGACAAAACAGGCCCACAAAAAGTTATTTGTGGTTTTAAACTCGTCCTTATGGTCAGACCAAGACAAACGCTCTAAAGGCAGAGCATTCAAAAACAATTACAATGATAAAATGTTGTTCAACATCAAGACATACATGAGTAAAATTAAGCAAAACAAAAAAACCTGTTTTAACTGACAATGTAAACACAATAAACCCTAAAGACAAATGAAACGTAATGTATATCGTTTCCAAATGTATATCTAACATTTCTCGTGATATAATTGTGTATAAGGATGAATATTACTGTGTTGTTGGTGATTACCTTCTCAAACTTGAGCTTGACGGGTTTGGGGTTGGTTGCGGTCACGGCCTCTGCGATCTCGTTGCCGATCTTGAAGGCCTGCTCTTTGGTGGCTCCCTTCAGCAACACAAACATGCTGCGACACACAAACGCCACTTTTATTCACTTCTGATGTATGTTTGTCAGTTTGTCTGACATCTGACTTCAAGAGCCCACACTGGCGTCCAAACGCAACTGATTGACACAACGTTTTTCAAAATGTTGGTGACAAAGTTGGTCGTGATCATCCCACCCTCAGCTCCTGATGTGTGCATTTCTTTCTCAGTCTGGAGCTCAGGCTCATTTGAGATGCTTCTTAGACTGAAGGAGATGTATCAACATATTTTATGATCAACGTCAAAACAAACTAAAAGCTGAGCAGTACACACACAATACACACAGTGGGTGAGTAGTTTGTTTTTGTAGTAATTATTGTGAACTTGTAGCCGTACGTCTGCGCTGTATCACTGCCAACAACAGGATATTGATTTTACACTAAAGTAGGTCATGAGCACACGAGGTCAACGATCCATCATCACACACTGAGCCGTTCAGAGTGTGTGAGCTGGGTTCTGATTACTGCTCATATCTTTACTAACATCTCTGAAGCACGAGACACAAACGCAGACAGAGAGAGACGAGGCCTTTTATTACAAAACACTTGATCAAATACTTAACCAGCAGAAAAGAAAGGCCAAATGTGGGGCTTTAAAAAATGCTGGCCTTTAAGCATTCATTTCCTTTTCAGATTGTTAAAAAAAAAAATCAAAGGCAGATATCATTTTTGGTCCTTGTTAAAATGATTTTGTCGGATATAATGTGTGCAAAAGAGGAAATTAAGTTTATTGCTGCCATTCAAGACTTCCTTTAATTGAATCACTACAGAAGTAAAAGTCTACAAACAGTTTTAATACAGAGAACTAATCAGTGCCCTTCAGATAGTTGTCAAAACAATTAAAATGGAATGACAGGCGGCGCTGAGGCGTTTGACTGTTCAAAGTGTTACGGCTCGGCGAGGTCGGAGCTCAGGTGCAATCAGAGCTTCTCGCATCATTGGGAAATAGTGACACTTCACCAGCAGCTTTAACACCCTGAAGCAGAAGCTCTGCAGTAACGCACGTCTGCTGTCGAACTTTAACAAACAGCGCACGCTCTCCGGTGATCACAGACAGATGCACACACGGCACTAATTACTGCCTTACCTGTCGGTGTCTCCGTACACAACACGTGCTCCCCACTTCTTCGTGTCGTTCACCATCTTGATGGCTCTCTCCAGCGTCTCTCTGGCTTTGTGGACGATGCTGTCTCCAACCTGCAAACATAATTAGAGAATATAACCAACTACAGACGCAAGTGGCTATAACGCGGTCAGAGCACCGCAGCGAAATGTGGACTCAAGGCCAAGTGAAGCAAACCCCATGCAACTGACCGCTGGATTTCCTGAAGGATTCACTCTTTCTACAGTCAAAATACGTGATATAAAAGCAATCACGTGATATTTTCCTGAACTGAAATCAAACCCTCGACCTTTGGGACCAAAGTTAGTAAACCTACAAGGGGAGCTACATATCTGGTTCTGGAAAAGTGTTAAAGCCCTTAACCCCATATTTTATGAAGGTTATATGTTTAAAAATCTGTCTGATTTGCATCACATTTGGTCTCGTGCCTCTCTGGGCCATGTATTGCATATGTCGGGCTGGTATGGTGCAGTGTCAGTGCAGCACATATGCATAGCTTTTATAGATTTTCATTAATGATATTAACATCTTCAAGTCATGGTAAATAGATTTATTTTTTATGTGTAAAACTGCTTAGAGAGGAAAATGTCAGGGTGCAGAGACATAACACTAAAGAGTTAAAAAAAACTTATGTTAAACCAGTGTAGTAAATGGGTTTGTATTTTTTATGCTATGAAACTGCTTTAAGTGTATAAAAATCCAGATGAGCTGAAAAATAAAACTAAACATTTGTACCATAATATGTACTGACATATTTTTCTTGTTAAAATAGAAAATTGGTATTGAAAATTGCCATAAGTATCAATTTACAATGGAGGTTTTCCAGTAAAATTGCAGTGTTTTATCTAGAAATAACACTACGCTGTGCTATGTTCTTTTCCACAGAATCATTTGACGCCAAGTTTGTCGCTCCAAGTCAAAAATCCACAGGCAACATTTAAAAGTGGTTTTCAGATATTTTGTGGAAAAAGGAAAATGAGGCAGATGCAACGTGCCACCAGGTCTCTGTAGTCAAAATGCTATTTACAGCTGGATGTTGTATAGGTCAACTACTGTAGGATTACGTGCAAAGCCTTGCAGTTAACGTTGTGAAGGATCTATTTTAACTCAGACCAGGATCTTTTCCTAAGCCAAACCAACTACTTTTGGTGCCTAAATTTAAAAAAAAAATGGAAAAAAGGGCAAAACTTTCAAGTCATATGCAGGAATCGCACCCCACATTCCCAGTTCAAAGTCCTGAAGCAGATCCATTCACCCACAGTGTCTACAGTGTTACATTACATATAACACTGCACATTTTTGTGTGTGTGTGCAAATAATATAAAAATAAATAATTATAGATGGAAAAGGGCCTATATCAGGAAACACAGCTCCATATAAGGAACATGAGGATATATTATTATATATTATGTATATTCTAGTGTCTCTTCTCGACCCATTAAACTCCACATATTGCATGAACACAGGACAGTCTTTGTGACAGCTCTCAGTAACGTCAGATGAGCTTTACCTCCACACTGGGCATCCGTCCAGAGTAGTTGGCCGCCGCGTAGCCGAAGGTGACGTTGGCGATGAGCTTGAGGCCGAGCTGTCTGGCGTCCAGCAGCCTCATCAGGGCTTTGTCCTGCTTGTAGGTCTTCATTGACTGCTTCACCATGATCCGTGTGTTGAGGATTTCCTCTAGCATGCTGGGCAGGACGCCTTTACGCACCGACGACTGGACACACAACACACACAGCAGCATTTAGGACGACTGGAACATGACCGCTCTGCACTTTTGCACTTGTGTCCCCCAAACTCTGGATTGATTTCCCTCTGCATGTCAGGCTGCTCCCTGCACCGCCTGTTTTTAAATCCTATCTTAAAACACATTTGTATTCAGAAAAGCAGGTCTAACATTAATAATGTTGTTCTATATATAGTATAAGTGCTGCTGGAGTTTTGACCTGCTATCAGTTTTGTCCCTTCACTGTGCATCTTGGAAGTAGGTGAAGTTGTTCCAGGAAATACTTTCTACTTGGTTTATTTCAGAAAAGCAAAAAGTCCAGAGCGCTCAAAAGATCAACCAAGTGTATTGAATGTGCTCTTTGGTGGGGAACTCAAAACATTCAAAAAGAAAAGAGGTCTAAGGCACTCTTTAGACACAGGTTTAAAAGTTAGGATGGTTATTTTATGATGAACTTGTCAAAACAAACATGTTGAAACAGCGCTGGGTTTCAACATGCCCATGGCAGCACAAAAACAACCTCTTCAGGGTTTTTATTCCTTGGCTTTTAACGCACTATGAGAATTGCCTTTTTTGTTATTGTACTTTTGAACAATTTTTTGTGTTTTCATTAAGTTATTTTTAAGGTTTTTGATATCGTGCATTTAAGTCAACTGTTGCTATGTGGCTTTTAATTGGTGCACAGCACTAGATTTGTCCCCAGATTAAACTAATAACACAGTTTCTGCTGTGTTTTATTTGCTCAAAGCTACAGGTTTGGATTAACTTCACTTCTTGCCAGAATCCAGCTGTGCAGTACCAAAAATAACTACACCAGACTCCTTTCTGTGTCTCTTAATAACTCCAGTATACATCGGTGCTGTGTGTGTGTGTGTGTGTGTGTGTGTGTGTGTGTGTGTGTGTGTGTGTGTGTGGTGCAATGACACTTTGGGCCTGGAGCCAGGAAGTGTGGAGTGAAGAGTGAATGACTGAAAGGAATGAATGGAAGGATGCGGAGCATGACGTGAGCTTTCACACAGATGACTCCTAACGGGGGCCTAGTGGTTTTTCCAGGACGGCGTTACAAGCCCAGTGGCCCGTCCCAGGGGGAGGGGTCGTACCTTGACGAAGGCGATGCCGTTGGGTGACACGGTGATATCGTTGCGGAGCTGGTGGAGGAGCTCAGGGGGGACTCGGAGAGAGGTGCATCCGAACTTGAACTCATCAGGCCTGAAACGGAGACGAGCGAGCATGAGTCTCACAGCTTAGATTTCACCAAGTCGTGTCACTGGAGAGCTGGCAGGTCGAAAACTAAATACTGTCATTCACATGAAGTGATCCTTGTTCAATCAATCACGGGTTTAGTCTAAAACTAGAAGCATACAGCATGGGAAAGCTCAGAATAAACCTTTGTTTTATTTCCTGATTTGTATCTAAGATTTCATTTTCTGCGGTTTACTAATCCCCCCCAACCTCCAGTATTTACGCTGTTCTGATGAAAATCACTCGATGAACTGATGCAGCCTGTGATGATGGATCACACTGATGCCGCATTATTTTCCAGGGTCTCTTGCCAAAAACAAGATGGAAAACCAACCAGCCTGACATAGTGTCACATAGTACAACACAGTACATAGGTTTTTCCTACATAGAGAATTTGTCAAATTTTGTGCCACCTCCAAAAATAAACAAAAATTGAATGATGTCTATTTTCTAACAAACGCTGTACTCTAATTTTTACCAAATAGAAATATTACTTTATTGTTGTAGGAAAGAGGCCTTTATCATTTTTGTTGGATTGCCGAGTGAATGGTTTACCACACTGATCACTTTTTTCTTCAAGACCTCCTGCAAAGTTGCCGTTTGTCTAAACTGTAGGCATGTAGGTGTAAGATACTAAATACATCTGCATTCATAGTAAATTTGACATATATTCCCATATGTTCATACTTGTGTTTGATAAACTAATAGCAAAACATGTTACCATGATGTTTTAACGTGATGATTGCCTTTTTTATACTCATATTTATTCAAATATGTCCAATATGCTGCTCCTTCAGAGAGTTAAAGGTCACATGATCAGGATGGTACCAGCTCCGCCTCAATTTGAACCAGGAAAAATCCTGATGACATGTATTCGGGCCATTGGAAGTAAAAAAAAAAAAAAAAGCTGGTAGAGTGGGTTAAATATCCTGAGAAGAAAGATTATAAAGTAAGAAAAAGCTCTGAAATAGACCTTCTTACTCAATGAAGCATAATTTAAGAAATTTTGCTAATACTTTGCCTAGTTCAACTTTTTCAAATTAACTTTAGTACCGAGGCGAAACATTTTCTTGTGTTGAATGCACTAATTATTAATCACAAAGTTATGACTTTTTAATCTCACAGTTTTTCTCTCATAAATTTGATTATTTCCTTACATCTTTAATGTCAGAAAATCAGAGGTTTTTCTCAAAGTACTATGTCCTTCCCTCAGCTCCTACAAGGCTCAACAACAACGCTCCTACCTGCTTTAACCTACAACCGTTTTGCCAAACCAACTCTCCAAACCACCACCAAGACATTTCATTTGATGATTTAAAACAGAAAAGCTCCAGTGTGGAGCGTATGCATCATGTCAAGGTGTGTGAGCTGGGTTTTGACTTAATTATCACAGCTTTAGTGCAGCCATCCAACATCGTCTTCAAATGCCCCTTGATTTTTACTGATTGTTTTGTACGGTAATTATATAAAAAAAACTCAAATTATCACCAAACAATACTTATCTATGAACAGCTTTTGATGAAACACAAAGAAGGTTGTGACACTGAAGCAGACCAGACTGTATAAGAATCACTTTGAATCAAAGTCTACCTCATCAAAGACAGGTTCTGATTGATGTGCAATCTGAGGGACTGGCATGGTTGGGATATTTCCCCTTTACCTATCTAGTTAATTTGCCACTTTCTACTCTGCTGAGAATGAAGAGCGTGAATCCTGTGAATGTCTGCCAGCACCTATTTTTTTCCTTTTACCTTGGAGGAGTAGATATATGCATGTTTGAAAGAGCTGTTCACAGCCCCTGCTGTTGCTATGCAACTAAAGTAATCCAGCAGAAAAGAAGTGAAATACATCCCAACTTCCAGCGCTCACTGCTCTGAGCTGTGAACAACACGCAGAGCTCTCAGCGTGTCTGTTCCATTAAAAATAATGAGCGCTGGAAGCGGTGTTTCCTGGCAGACATGCAGCCTAAGCAGGTTGGAGTACACGCTGGAGGTGTGTGGGCCTGTCTGGGCCTTACGTTCCAAGGCTGTCCACGTGGCCCAGGCAGGTGGAGAAGCAGTAGTTGTATGCGATGACGATGGAGGGGTAGAGCGACTGGAAGTCCAGCACCACCACAGAGTTGCTGTAGAAGCGGGACTCGGGCTCCATCACCAGCGGGACGCACTGCGGCGCCCTCTGCTGGGCTCGCTGCTGGATGCTCGGCGTCACTGGGATGTAGTTCAGAGGTTTGGCCACACGGAGCATCATGGACTCAACACGGTACTGAAGGAACGGGACGAAGAAAACAATGACACACCCACAAACACTACGGCCATTAGACACAGGTCTATGTGTTGGAACATTACATCCATGTGTGAGGTTTGTACATTATCTGATGAGATGTTCCAACATGAACCGAGGGGCTGATACCATATACTGTACAGAATGTAAAGCCAAAAGAAGCACGTCTGATATGCGTTATGTAAATAAAACTGTTGAAAGTTGAAAGATGGTCAGTAATGGTGAGTTTTTTCATACAAATACAAGACATTACAAACCAAGAGGGACAAACCTACCAAAACTACTAAAACCTAGTTGGACATTATTCGTCAAGAGCTCGGATTTATTCACCTGTGTTTCAGGTTAAATACAAAAGTCACTTGGCACAGCTTAACTGAAATCTTATTTGGTAACATTTAATATTACTGTCTGTGTAATAAGCTCAAGAATGTTTATGAAAGTCTTCAGAATTTAGTATAATTATTTACAACAGCATCACATCTATTTAACACATCTATTGTTGCTTTGTTAAGATGAATACATACTTGACACATGCGTGTATTAACCGTTAACTACTGGATCTAAAGCAAGAACAATGTCTTATTAAGGTTCATAAATGCTTTATTAAATGAACTTTACTTAGAGCACTTTTCTACCTTAAAGGACAAAGCCCCTGTAGTGATAAATAAACTGAGCTGGGGATCGACCCACTAACCCTGCAGTTCATGGACAACCCACTCCAGAGTGACTGTCACCCACAGTACTATGAACGTATTCACATAGTATCAGTTTACACAGCTGCCCTGTCTGGAATGAGCACTACATGTTGTCAATGTTGACAAAATGTGAATTAAAAAATGACATGTAAATACAGTGTTTTAGTGGTGAAGCTCATAAACATATAACTGATAAGGTCCTTATTCTCTATTAGCTAATGCCTGTTACAAGACCCTCATATAAAGCCCTTTATTCTTAACAATGATTATTAATGCAAACACATTGAGGAATAATCGTATCTTGGTAAAAATCAAAATTCTGCAAGAAATGCTGAATATAGTTTCCCACAATTCCCCACATTAATTGACAAATCAATTAATGGACTGATAGTTGTAGTTAATACAGTGAAGCTTTTGTCTACTTTTATTTGGAGTGTGTGTTTGTCGTCACATTTAAAATATAAGCTGGATATTCACTTCCTCCAGCTCTGTTTTCTCCAACGCCTAAGGGAACTCTCAGGCTCTTGATCTGCTAAATGCTCCACTATTAATCTGTCATGTGTCTAACATTAGGTCCGGGGTAACTAGGGTACAGCTGCCGCTGAATCCCACAGTAAGGAAGCCCTGAGAATAAACCTGCGAGTACAGGTGCAGTTAGGGGGGAAAAAAAACAAAACTCACAAAAATGAGCTGAAAGATTCTGCAAAGAAAGAGAGGAACTGCAGAGTCAGGGGAGAATTCATACAAGCAGACTGATCCACTGTTAATATAAAAACATTTATCAAAGCCACTTGAAGCAGCCATTAGATAATACTTTTATATCATTTATAGAGTGGAACTGCTAATGAAACCTTTTCAACAAGAGCCAGGGTCATCAGTGGAACCATCTGAGAGTGAAGTCAATAAGAGAGAAACACCGGTCACACTGTACAGAATAATGAGGTTTCATTCTGACGTGTAAACAGCATATCTGTTTGGATATTCTGAATTAGACTTGAAATGACTTTTTTCTGAATGGAGTATTTTCTGATTGAGACACTGACCACATTATATGCCCATTATATTCAATATTCAACATTCAATATCCATATAATATGTGGATATTGAATGTTGACAAAATTCCCAATAAGCTGTTTAAGCTGGCTAATAAAAATAAATATTAAACTAATATTCCTGTTTACATGCAGGTTTTTTTCCACGTTTTCCACTGGTTTCAGACGTTCCACTGTGTGAACGCTTTCATTCCTTCAAACACCTTCTTGAAAAGGTCACCTTTACCATATTTGCTCATATCATGAAGCTGCTGATACCCTCTTCTGTAATGTTTAACAGTAGGTGTGTTTCTCCTTCTCACCAGACATCTGGACCTTTCTTTGGATTCATCCATCTCTACCAGAGAGGATCTTTGTCTCTAACCCACCTGACTATAAACAGAGCGTGTGTGTGTGTGTCACAACCTGCAGTAAAACACAAATGAGACGCATGTTCCAAATCTACTGTAAACATCAACATGTAAGAATCTTCATAAAACAGGAATAATATTAGTGTATCCCACATGTCTTAGGCCTTTTTCTAAATGGAGCATTTTCCACCAAATTCAGAATGTTGTCATATTTGGAATAACAGTGGAATATGAGTGTGTGTGTAAACATAGTGACTGTGGGATACGCTGATATTATTCCAGTTTTATGAGGAGTCGTTGAACATGTTTACAGCAGATTCAGAATAGAAGGAGAAACACAGAGGATATCAACATGTTTTTGATGTGCACAAATATCACAACATCAACCTTTTAAAGAAGGTGTTTGATGGAATGAGTGTGGAAGTCTGCCACCAGTGAAAAACGTGAAATTTGGAATACTCTTTTTCATTAGCCATATAAACAGCTTATTAGGAATTTTGTCCTTTTTTGAATAAGGGAAAAACTGGAATATTTTGCACCTGTAAGTGTAGTAGAAGCAGTGACAGTGGACAATGCCCGTGTTAGTACCTGTGAGCCTCGGGTCAGGACGTGGTAGAACTGGATCCCGAACACTCGGGCCAGCTCGCTGGTTCTGCCGATGATGTCGTGCTGCTGCAGGAGCTGCATGGATCCACGCACACGGCTCACGTAGTGGTCCACCATCTTCCACCTGCAGGAACACACACAGGTTAGTACACACATACACTTGTATTGGTTCGGGTCATGTCTGGTGTATATGTGCAGCAGGCTGCGTGTGTGAATGTGGTGTTGGTTCAAACCTGTATAGGTCGGTGTTGTGGTCGAACCAGTCAGACAGTGTGCGGGGGCTGTACAAGGGGAAGCGCTGGTGGAGCACATGGAAAGCCACATTCTCAAAGCTGTAGTTGTTCAGAGTCACCTGGAAAACAATAGTTTACATCCAAATGTTACAAATCAAATGTCCGCTTTAAGAAATAAAACATCATCAATATTCACATCATCAATCATCATCAACCCTGTTTAGTTCAATTTTTTTCTACCTAAAATGACTAGTTAGTTACTAGTAACGATACCGTTCACATCATTCAAACATTCACATAATACTGAGCTGATCTCATTGAGATGGGTTGATTTCTCCTTCGCAGCTCTTGTGGTTCCAGAGGCTGGTGGATCAGGGTCTGGCTCCTCTGTGTGTTTTAATCAACAGTCTAAACAGGTGTAAGACACCAGCGGTGACACTTATGTGTGTGTTGTCAAATGTTGTTTGTGTAACACAAAACATGTGGTTAGTTTCATTTTCATTACCATTCATTATAACGTTAGCTCCGCTTCCAAATTAGTCCCAAAATTAATTTACATCATTACATGGCTAGGAATGAGACTCTAATCCACAATATTTTCAGTTTGTTATGTAATGCAGTCTTTCATCCTACATTTTTCAGTTAAGAACAAGTCTTTTCTCATAATACCTGAAAACTTACTACAACTAAACTGAAACTAATGAGCTCCTCAAAATAAAAATAAAAATAATTTCAAAACTGTAATAAGTCTTTCCTCCATGAAAACTTGGCAAACTATACTTGCAGAAGACTTTGTGATAAAATCAAGAAGCTCCAACTATTGGACCTGGTTGTGAAAGTGTGCTTTTTGTTTAATGAAATTTTGCCAAAACCTTTGAGTCTTTGATAAAGTTGCACAAATCTCATGAATCTGTGTTAACTCAACCCAACACTTAACGTGGGAAAATGCCACTGAAAGTTTACAAAACCTGAAAACTTCTACTTTTCATAGAGCGTGATTTTCTTTTGGCTGTGATACAGTAACAAGAGTCCAACTATTGGCAACTTATGGTTATTCCTGGGAGCCTTTGACCAAAGAGATTCTCTGCATTCTGTAAACAGCATTGTTGATCAAAAAACAACAAAGTTCACAGCCAGAAGCTGCAGTGCAGAACTAAGGTGATCCACAGAGTAAACACAAATACAGCACTGGAGCAGAAATTCAACTACATTTTACCTGTATTTTGTTGCCAGTATGAAATGTAAAAAAAAAAAAAAAAAAAATCTGAACTCAAGTGGCATCAATGCCTGTATCGCAGTAAAGAATATAAAAGGAGCTGTGAGAATCCTGCCTGGCAGACTGGAGGAGTGAGACAAAGTAGGTCAGGAGATAAAAGTTTGAGTGGTGATGGGGGTGCAGGTCATGTTAGGACACGTGCCTCGGTCTTCATCACCCTCCACAGGTTAAGGATGATGCGTCCGATGATGTGGATCTCCGTCATGGTGTCTGCTCCGTACTCGTCCCTGTCTGCAGTGAAGCGGTTCTCTTTGGAGTCACCTGAGGACACGCACGGAGCCAGACAGACAAGACAGCCAATTAGAGATGAGCAGGGGAGCCGCCGGAGGCACGCACGCACGCACGCACGCACGCAC
>JAPQRN010000017.1:17260377-17276585 GCA_037367275.1 Coranthus polyacanthus
ACACACACACACACACACACACACACACACACACTGAGTCTGTAACATTCACATTAGACCAGGTCCCAACGAGCCAAATGTGGGACAAAGACTATGCTTATGTGGGACAATGTGGGACAATGTGGGACACGTTACCAATGCTGAGATGCAGACTTACATTTAGATACAATATCTGTTTAACTTAAAAAACGTATAAGAATAACAAAGTTCAATAAGAATGAACGTTGAACTGATTTTGATTTAATGTGTAAATCAAAATGAACAGAATAAGCACTAGAACAAGAAAATTAACAGATTAATCAACAAAATTAACAAAAAATGACCAAAATAATCAGTAAAATGAACAGAAATGAACAAAAAAGGAAGAATAACGAACAAGATGAGCAACAAAATAGACAAAAAGAAACAAAATAAAGTCCTGATCTGAATCTTTTGGTAGATCAGTGCAGCCCTGAACAAAGCAGGTCACCTGGTCATCGTACACTCACCACAGTAATCACCCAGTGGGCTTTCTTTTGCTAAATCCTGCGCATATGCAACATGCATGCTTCAGCTTCAGTTTTAATGTTACTGCCTTGATGTGTCTCGGCCTCTTTAGACTTACTACTGCATGAAAGCTTTGATGGATCACAACAGACGTTATGTCAAGTTTAGCAAATGACTGGATGTACAGTCGCTAAGTAAAATGATTTCTTACTGTTCATTTTGTCCAGTGAGGTCTGAATATTATTATCTTGCTTGTTTCATTTCAATTCTTTCAGTTACTTGGTGTTTAATAATACAAGAGGGAAATCCAGTGGATATATTTAACCTGGAGGCTCTGCTTTTTAATCAACTTCCTCTGCTTCTTTGAAATTCTTCATGTGTGGTGTCAGACTAACAGTTGTAATCACTTCAGTGGAAAAGTGTGTGAAAGACTCCAAGGACTCTAAGGCCTGGTCTACACTATTACAGATGGGTTTTTTTCCAAGAAAAAGTGCCAAAAATATTTGAAATACAGCGTACACTTAAACAGATATAGATTTTTTGGGGTAAAACCAGTACAAAAACTCATGTGGTTCTTCATAGGTGTCTTGTGATTCTCAGTCATGGCCTGATGTCCCTGAACTAATCCTGTCACATACATCCACACCTGGACATTCACTAATCACTACTAATCATCACTAATCATCACTAATCATCACTAATCATCACTAATCATCCCCATCTCAGCTTCTTTGACTTTGTAGCAATTTTCAGGGTTACAGGGGAAAATGTAACTTTTAGGTTGTACGTGAGCCGTGGTGACTGGCCGTCCTACCTGGTACTCGTGACAGCTGTTGGCACAGGTCCAGTCCGAGCGCTCCGGCCCGCTGGAGGAGGTAGCCCCAGGAATGCATCTGTACCTCGTACCCGACCAGGATGTCTGGGTCGAACCTGCCACAACACAGTCCCTTTATGTATTAGTGTGTCGCTCTACGATCAGGGCTGCACCAACCATTCAGGGTTCCCACACATTTTTACAGATAAAATGTAAAAACTATTCCTCGACTTTTCAAGGACAGATAATATCATTTCCATGACCATTCACAACATTTAAGTACATGAACAACAGTGAATGTAGTTGGTAGCAACCTCATTCTCTCATTGTTGGTAATTGTCATTCATATACTGCAAAATTACACAAAAACACATTGTTTTTAATCAAATAACAACAACTACAAAAGTCATTTAATTTATTTCACTGAAATGAATATATGTGGTTTGAATTTCACAATGTTTTATTAAAGATATTCCATAGCTTAGTTTCTCCTCAAATCTGCAGAAATATCACAGATGACCTGTTTTGATCTCAAAACAGCTACTTTTGCAAAATGCTGAGGAGTTACATCCCTAAAAATTTAATTCCATGGCTTTTCCAAAACCCATTTTGCTTGATAGCATGACTTTTCCTGGCCTTTTCATGGTTTTTCATTACCGTGGGATCCCTATCAATTCCATTTACCTTCTCCATTCAACAGTAAGACGTGCTTGAGCTCACACACCTTCTCATGATGGTAACCAGCTCCTGAAACAGCATCCTCTCATCAGCCGCGTATGTCACCTGCAGCCCAGAGATGCCAGACCTGACCAGCAGGGGCGCTGTTCCTCTCTGACCTGTGGAGGAGCATTGGAACAGAATGCACATCACAAACCAAGATTTTTCATGTCAGTTTCAAAAAAGACAAAAAAACTATACTAAAAGATGATGCCACACAAAAGGTGGCACACATTGATACTTTCTGTGTTTTTTTTAGTAGGTATGAGAGAGTGAGTTGTCACCTTGATCTTGACTTTGATGGTCTTTGACCACCACGATGGCACCCATCACCTGGGTGCTGTCTGCGTCGGGCAGGGGAGCATCAGAACTGATGCAGTAGAATAAGGCACATACGGGGTCAAACTCGGGGTCAGGTTCGAGGTCACGTCGGGTTCGTGCATGGAGCTCCATGCCCATTAGTGTTAGATACTGCACCTGAAGAGGAAACACAAAATACTCAAAAGACACAGAAAGAAAAAACCCAATTTTTTTCATTTTAAAGACAGGAATATGGCCATGACACATTGGTTTTTAAATGGTTATTCCTGCTTAGTGAGTGCTTATATTTTAATGATCTGCTAAATTGAAGCTGATTTTACTGTTGCATTCACTCCAAGTCTCTTTGGATAAGAACAGCTGTTAAATACCAGGACTGTAAAGTGTAAATCCTAACAGACTGCGTGATCTTCCCCCTGGAGGATGGGATTCAGTGGTGAAACTCAGCCACCTAAATATGAGTCTGCATTCCAAGAGACGCTCATGTGTCTCAGCTTGCCATGTGTGCCTGTGCTGCTCGAGGATCGAGTCCTGCCAAAGTGTCCTTCTGTGTTTTCACATATTCTGTCTCCCTCAGTTTTCCCAACACTAAAAAAAACAGGTGGAGCTGGGTGTTGCAACAGGTCTCATAGATCATCATTGGACCACACATTTTGTCACTGCAAATGAAAAGCTATGAAATGAAATTAAAAGGATTTTCAGGGACGACCGAATAGCTGTGGTTCTTGGAACCTTTGTGCCATCTAGTGAACCAGCCAGCGTTTCCATCTGTTTTGAGCAGAACCAAAGTAATCAATGATATCATCAATGGAGGACCACCTTTTGACAAGTCTTTTTTCAGGAATGCACTGATCTAACAGCCACACATCAGTGTATTCATCTGTTTGACTGCCATTGGCCTGTCAGCGAATAAGATGGCATTCACTGATGGCAGTGGCTGATGTTTATCTGTTGCTGCACTAAAGGTTCCCTGTCATTATGACATGACAGCTCAACCACAGCATCTGACTGCGGCTGCACTCCATTCAGTTCTGTTTCAGTAGTGTCTAGTCCAGTTCAGCGTGCTACCAAGGAGCTGTTTGTCTTGTGTCTTGCCTGAATCTCCATTGGACCATGTCTTGTGATGAACTTTGCGCATCTCTGATGAAAAATAATTGTGGAACTATCAGGTTTGTTGATGTAAACTGTGAGTCCAGCCTAGTGGTGGTTAACACACTAGAGATTAGCATGCTATGGCCAAATTGTTATTTAAAAGGCAAAATATGAAATATTTCTGGCTTCTGTTTGTAAACACAACTGTTCAAACTCAACTCCTCTTCTCCACTCAGCAAACGAGGGAGAGAGTGGTGGTACAGTACAGACAGTACTGTGCAGTAAGTGAGAGGAAAAGAAAGAGGAGACTTGAGTCTGTTCGCTTTTATATTGTTATGCTCACACAAGCTGCTAAATGCTGTTATACACACTCACCCCCATGGACGTCCCAGAAACAGCAAAGAGGAAAATAAGAAATACTGGCAGAGGGCAGGGTCTCTGCAAAGGTGGTAAATACACCACCACACACTGACAGAGGGTCACAAATGATGATTGAGAAGGATTATTATTGTACGAATCTATATAGTGCTTTTTAAGGTACATGTTACATACTTTGCCTTCAAACATTAGTATCAGGCCAGTATTTCAGGATTAGTGCATCCCTTCTCTCTTTTGACTCTCCTTCTCACATTTTATTAGATTGTTTAGTATTTGTTCTTGTTTTGAAGTGAAACCAGTGTTGCCTTGACTCTTCGAATAGTGCAGCATACAGCTACCCGTACTACTTTCTAGCTTTTTCTGAAACTCAGGAGAAACCAAATTGGCACAAAGCACTGGGTCTCATCAGCAGACCTCTGCATTTTCCAACCTATTATATATATGACACACCCACTGATGTCGTCACAGTTCACACTTCAGGTCAAGGGAAAAACTACTTTTGTTCAGTTTCAGCTGGGAACCAATCTTTCAGATTCCAAATCAATTTATTTTGAGACAAAATGCTCCAAACAGTTCAAAATTGGGTGCATAAACCAAAACGGCAACCATTCTGTGTTGGGTCTCTAACCCTAACCTACTTTCTGCTATAATATAGGCATAAAAATGGCCAACAAATAATCTTAAAAAGGATTGTGTTTGTGCAAGGGACTGACTTAACCTTGTGTAAAAACATTATGTGCCCCTGACCATGAAGAAAGGCTCTGTTGATAAATTAAGCTTGAGTGAAAAAACATTTTTTATGAGTACCAGTGTTCAGCAGATGTAGGAGTTAAGGTTTAACTCACCTCATGCAGAGCTTTGGCATCCTGCAGGTTCTGCATGCTGACTTTGAAACCATATGAGTTGGCTATGCTGGGACCTTCGATTTGCGAGTTCTCTTTCTTTGGCACGTTCAAAGCAGCAAACTGGTTCTGCAGGACACAAAGGGTACATGAGAAACATAAAAGTAAAACAACTCAGACTCAGAACACAGCGTCCATGCACAAGCTGCACAGATCCCCTTAATGGGGTGATTACTCTCTGATGTTGACAGCAGTTTGAAAAAGCAGGACTTAGGTCTGACCTTCATCTGTGTGTTCAGTAACACTCTTCTTAGAGGCTCTGCTTGGCTCCTCCTCCTCTGCTGGATTCTCTGAGAAACGGGATCCTCTGCTGCAGACATGGGGATATAAAGAGCAAAGATTAGTGAAGGAACAACAAAAAACAGAAAGACAGACACAGTGACTCTGTGGTCACAAGCTATGTTTCCAAGCGAATTTCAAGCGAACTTTTGAAATATCACAAAAAAGAAAAAATGGCTGTAATAAGTAGTGAATTCTGTTGTTCCATCTAAAATGGCTGTGATGTTTTTTCATGGATGAGACTGAAGATAATGTGGTCTCCTCATCAGTTCACACGTATCTGTTGCCACTATCACGACAGCCATGTTTTCACACTATATGGGAATATCTGGGAAGACGCTGGGGAAACAGCAGATCAGTCATCTAAGTTAAATGTTTGCTATGTCAGTGCTTTTTCAGAAAAGGTGTTTCCATTTTGCATTAAGTACATTAACTATTGTGATAAAAGGAAAAACCACCTCAAGCAAATGTAAAAATGTTTTTGTAAAACGTTTTTTTATTTTGCCATTTCCGTCAACCTTTTCTGATGCAATGCTTCAAAATGTACATGAAATATGTTAATGGAAACTTGACTACTGATTAATTTCTCTATGTCCTATGTTCAAACAGCAGACTGGATCTGCTTTTTACTTACCATCAGATACGGGTGTGCTGCACACAGGCTGTGGATCTTCTTTACTTCTCCGTCGTCTCCTTAAGAAGGGTGTGCTGTGAAGAAGGTTTGGACTAGTCCTGATGTCTTCTCTGTTACTGACATGAAGCGGAGATGGACTGAGTCTGTCCAGGGTGTTTGAGGGCCTAGGTGACAGTGGTTCTACAGAGTTTTCACTTTGCCTGTCAAGCCCTGAGGGGCTGGGCCGACAGGACTGCTGCCATGGGGGCAGCTCTGCACATTCTGGTGAGCTGGTTTTATCATCATCATTGTCATCGTGATCACCTTTTTCCTCGTCCTCCTTGAGATCCACACTTGCTTCGTCTGAAACCGGACTCACATCTGTGGATTTGAACTGCGAGCCATCATTCTTCAGAGGAGATATGATTAGGGACAGGTTGCGTTTCTTTCTCCTTTGTGTTCTCTGACTGGACTGTCTGCCACACAGCTCAACCCTCACTGCTGGGCAGCTGGACACAGCTGGCTGCTCTGCTCTGTCTGGATGCTCATCAACATCAACATCAACATCCACTCCAACCCTCCCCTTCTCCTGCAGCCCTGTTTCTCTGCGACCTTTTTGTAAACTCTCATACTGTTTCCTGGCTTCGAGCCACAGCTGCACTCGCTCTCTGTTCGGTGGGTTTTTGCAGGGCAGAAGCATGACCTTTTTGTCACTGGCTGAAGATGGGTCTTCCTCAGCCTGCTTTCTGGTTGCCTCCACTGCCTGGCCATGGGAAGATGAGGTAATAGTAGTGGAGGGGTGTGTCATGGCTGAGAAGGCAGTCTTCCAGAAGTGGAGTCCCTCCAAACACAGGTCTCCGCTGAACTCTGCTAGCTCTTTGGCCAGTCTGGTACCCACAGTTAACTTACGACCACCAACCTCCCTGTAGAAGAAAGAGGAATGTGATTAATTCACCTTTTTACAGGTTATAAATGACGTGAACTGATCAGAAATTAAGGTGTAAAAATGCATGCATGCAAAAAAAAAATACTAACAAATCACAGATTTTTAAAAAAATGTAAAACCTTGTATACAAAAAAACTGAGACAATGGCATATTAGGGCCATTGAAAGTGGAATATTGTCTGAGATTATAAAGTTATAAATTTTCTAGAAAAAAGAAAAGATTCCTTAGTAAGGCCCTATTATGCCATTGTAAGAATTTGATAATCTGTTAATTATTATTTTCAAGTCATTCTATTATCTCACATTGGCTTTCCTGGGGCATCAGAGGGGTCGCTGCAGAAGGGCTCCTGGAAGGTGGCCTCTGACATGTCCAAATCCAGCAGAGTGCTGAGGATCTCGTCTCGGCTTGGAGGGGACATGAGGGGTTTGAGAATGTGAGCTCCGCCTCCTGTGCCCCGCAGCAGCTGGCTTGGCCTCACCTGCGATAGCGAGCTGATGGAGCGAGGAGAACTGCTGGGCGTGGTGGATGTTAGTCCATCGATACCCTCCAGAAGCTCACTTGTTGGTGAGCTGTCGTGGTCGACGAAGGACACAGATGTTAAAGGCAGTGGTAGGACAGGGTCCAGGGTTGAAAAAAGGAGCTCTTTTCTCTCACAGTGAAAGTCTTGAAAGTGGCTGAGGGTGTGGGCTCTACCTAACGGGAAGTCCCACTCTCTGCTCTTGTTCTCAGAGTCAAAGGATGTGAGGTGATTTGAGACAGACTCGCCATTCTCTGGTCTGTCAAAGAGGTCAGGGCTGCCAGGCCTTGATCTGCGCCAGTCTGAGCCCCTTTGAAGCTCCTCTCCTGAACCAATCAGCCTGTCGATTTTCTTCTCTAAACCCAGTGACTGAGCTGAGACGGCATCCTGGGAGACATCACTCAGGAACTTCAAAGGTAAGTTTTTATCGGTCAGGACAAATTGACTGCCGCTGTATGGACTGGAGAAGTCTGTCTGATCAATGGCATTTATATCAAATGTATAGTTGTGTGGGAGTTCTGGTGACAAGCTGTCTTCTATGAAGTTACAGCTGTCCATTCCAGGGTCTGACAGGAACATGGGGCACTCATCTGACAAGTTGCCCTCCTGCTTCACTGAAAGGTTTGGTTGAGTGTTATTTGTCTTGCCTTTCCTGTTTCTGGGCTTCTTATCCTTGGGAACGGTGGATTTCGGGGTCCTGGGTTTCCGAGGAGTGGCAGAGGGGGTTCTTTTGGATTTAGCTGGTTTAGTTGTGGGATCTAGTAGCACTGCAGCCTGAGCTATAGCTGTGGAGTGGCTGTCCGCACCAACCACTTGTAGAGGAAGGGCCTGTCCCTGCTGCCTTTTCTGGAGAAGCTTCTTGAGGACTGCTAATCCAGATGGGGTCTCAGAGAGAGTAGGGAGAGCTCCATTCTTAGGGCCTGAGTGTGGGTCTACTAGTTGGACTGCTTTACCGGACCCCTCTCCCAGTACAGGTCTACCAGACAGAGGAAGTGAAGGGGTTGCGCACTCTTCAGTTGAAACTTCTGCCTTCACTATGGTGGTCTGGCATCCTTGCTGCTTCAGCTGAGTAGGAGGTGAAAAGCTTTGGTTGACCTCCATGATCGAGGTCTCGCAGTCCTCAACCTTTGGTTCTATAGACTGACCAACTAAGTTAGACGCTGCCTGAGATGCAGTCTGGGAACTGCCCTGGCTGTTGCTATCTGTGCTTAATGGCTGCTGAAATGGAGGGACCTCTTGAGAGGAACTCTCAGAAGGAGGCAGCTCATCCTCAGGGAAAAGGAGCTGTGAGTTTTCACTCAATTCTTGATTCTTGGGTACCTCTGTCTTCTTTTTGCGGGACCTCCTAGGTCTCGTGGTAATTTTAGAAGTGCTTACAACTCCTTCAGCTGTTTCTGTGGCTTTCTTTCTTTGCCTTGAAACAGAACCACTACTTCGCCTTGATTTCTCCTTTTTGGGCTCGTCTTCCTCTGGAAGTTTTGTAACAGACCTTCTTGCTTTCTGTTGAACATCTGTGGATTTCTTAGGTTTGGCCGTTTGAGACTTACTTTGTGCTCCTTTGGTTGAGGACACCATGACAGAAGCAAGACATGGATCTCGTAGTGGGTTTATCAGCTGCTCTGAAGTACTGGTGTCCATTAAAGGATCACTTGGGGACCAACAACGTGGTGGTGTTGAGTCTGTAGGACTTGGGGATCTATCAGAGAGATAGCCCAGCTCTACCATGACATCAGTGTACTCAATGTCATGGTCATCTGCTAGCTCACAGTAACATGGCCGAGGGGGCGGTAGAGAGGGTAGAATTGGACCTCTCTGACAGCCTGTAGTCCTTCGGAATTTTTCACCCTGTTTGACGCGTGGTTTGGAAATGTTCTTAACTGTTTTCTTATTTACAGAGCTGAGCTTTGCCTTCCGTTTGGGGTGTTTTTTTGCCTTTGGCTCAGTGATAGGAAACCTGACAGCAGTGGACTCTGGGACCTTGGGCCAAAAGTCCTTCAGAGGGGCCAGTTTGTTGTACTGCTCCAACTTGTCTGGCGTCAGCGTCACACACTGTTCCTCTACATTCACTTTGGACATCTTCACTAGCATGTTCTTCTGTCCCTTGAACCTGTTGATGATAATGTACTTGATGATGATGGGTGGCTCCTTCTTGCGGCGTTTCTGACATTTCGGTTCCTGCCCACTGGAGACGCTACTGTCCTTCTGCCGTTCTTTGACGGAGCTAGGGTTTTTAGAACGAGTGGCACCTGAGTGTTCTCCATCCTCACTGTCATAGATCATCTTGCGTTTGGCCCTCAAGGTGTACTTACTACCAGGCAGTGCTGACACTTTTGTACAGGTGACTTTAGCAGGTAGATCTTGCACTACGTTCAATGTTTCTTCTACTGCCTCTTGAGTTTCTTCAGAGGAACTAAAAACACTGGTGGAGCTGAGGGGAAGGGGTTCTGAAAGTGATTCTGTCTGGTCGTTTAGGGAGCTCTCCTCGGCTTCTTGCTCGTCTTTTGTGATTGGCTCTGCCTCTGTTAAGAGGCAGTCTTCAATTGGCTCAGACTCTTTTACTTGACTATCCTCTGAAGATGGCATCTCTGTTTCTGAGTTGATAGGAGAAGCAGGTGTGATGGATGTGAGGGCGGTGCTAACCTGGCTGTCAGAGGTAGAGCTTTCAACCATGTGTAATTTGTTTCTCTGTGCTGCCGTTGCCAACCTTTTTTTATTCAACTTTAGCCTCGACCGACGAGGTTGGGCCTGTTCGAGATTGCTGCAGGAATCAGCCATTTTTTTGCTCCCAGCTTTCTTCCGACTGAGGCAGTTGGAGAGGATGACGCTAGGGAAGAACTTGTAGTGCGCCTCCTGCTGGGCCACGATAGTCCTCTCAGTCTTGTTTTCCTGATAGTCCTCGTACCTGATTTTGAGTTCACCAACATCCCCCTCTTCACTGTCCTGGCTCATTTCCTCCTCCTGAGAATCGAGGAAGTCATCCTCCTCTATGGCAGACTGGGCTGAGATGTTCCTCAAGATGGGGCTTTTACTGTCCTTCTGGCTCAGCTCTAGCTCTCCTTTAGCTGAGCAGTTTCTCAACTCTGAGTAACAGAGAGAGAAGGTCCTGTGGTTTTGAAGAATAGACAGACAGTTTGTTTCTACATTCTTTACGCTGCCGTACTTCTTCCTGGTTTTGGTGACCTTTCCATTACCGAATGGGAAACTTTCTAGATCCGTCTTGTCCAAAGGTATGGAGTTTTTCTTGTCATACGTGTACAACGGTCGTATGTCCTCCTTGTCAACACAAATGGGGGACACCTCAGCGTGATTAGCTATTTTGCAGGGGATTGGGTGTTTGACAGGCGGGATGTAGGGGATTTCTTTATTAACCTTAAACCCTGTGGAACATTCACTACTGCTGTCCTGGCTGCTCTTTAACTGAAAGTGCTTATCGAGTGGTTGCTCCGTGTCCAGCACATGAGCTGGTCTGTGCTCAGGGTGCTTGCACTCCAGAAGGATCTCAGCTGAGGAAGGGGCTTCCAGGTGGGCGGTCTCTCTGGGGAAGGCATTCCTTTTCACTAGCATCTTTTCTGTGACTATGAGAGAGGACTGGGTTCTGGAGCCGCTATCTGTTAAAGATGAATCTATGGATACAAGAGAAGACAAGTTAAGAAGATATACATTAACATTTCTCATTTCCATAAGGGAATGATTGCAGTGGTACAGGAACTAATTAAAGAGCAAATCTTTGCCATGACATTTTAAACAGAGGATGTTTCATATCCTTGTCTTCGTTCTCTCTCATTGTAGGTCGTTCCTCATCAGCTGCTGTTTAAAGACACTTACGGTCTTTTTTATGGCTTTTTGATGCAATTAGCTCATCACTCGCTCATCATTTAACACTGGAAAAATGTATAACTCTACTCACAAAATTTATGTGACATATAAAATAAAGTCAAACTACAGACCTATGACAACAACACCTATGGCTGCAGGTGAGGCATTTGAGCAAACTTGAAGCACAGTTAAGACCAAAGATTCACAACAAGATGAAACTGTTTTAGGACATTGGTTGGAAAAGTTACAGTGATGTGAAGTGGCCCGTGTCAGCTCGACTCAAGCTGCCTGATGGCATCACCTGCGACTTAGTTTGTCAAGTCATCGGTGAATGGTTTTAGAACTTAGTGATAAAATGTATGTTTTTATGCGCTGTAGCTCTGTCACCAAGAAGAGCAGCATTTTTATCAGCTGTTCCCCTGGTGAAATCCTGTTAGGATTAACCTGATAGTTAGTGTTTTCTCTGCATATTAGAGGTGACACCAGCTCCTCTAAAGCACGGGTTCCCAACCCCCCGGGGCCTGTACCGGGCCGCAAAAACCCATTGGCAAAGATAAATGTAGGCCTGCTGCATTGGGCTCAGACTGATGGTGAATTAGTTTTGATTTTTGTGTGTTTTGTACAATGTTTGAAGGTTGAATTTTGCTTTTACAATAACATGACATTAATAGGAGTTCTGTAGCATGGTTATGGGTGTAGCTTTGCAAACTGCCTTAACGTGTTTTAAAATCATACAACATTACAATTTTTGCACAAAGGTATTATTTCTTGTAAGTGCTGCAGGTGGATAATATAATGATCTAGACATTTATACAGGTAGATACTGTACCTGCAGCCCCATGTGGCAGTACAATCAGATAAAAATCATCTCAGTGTGTGACAAAGGTGAAACTGTAAACCCTAACCCACTGCTATCACAAAGTCCTGTGACTGAATAAAATTAGGTTATTCACCATAAAGTGGTGTCAGCCTGTAGTTTGATATCTTTTTTGGACGATGAATCAGCAGGGGGAGATCTATCATGAGCGTGAAAGCAGACTGACTGACTAAGTACTGTCTCAGTACATGTCAGTGTGAGACAACTCACCACTACTCTCGTCGGCGGCCCCGTCGAGCTGGGGGATGGACAAGTTAGTGAATAGAGTGCTATTCCCGCTCCACTCCATGTCTTCATCGGACGACTCCTGCGGCTCGTCACTCAAGCCGTCCTCTGCCTCTTTCATGCTGGCCCTGCACATATAGAGATGACAGGAACAATAATGAAATGATGTACAGGCTCAGTGTGGCGACCTTCATCCAACTGCTGAGCATCCTCTGGCTACTTTTTGAATTTAAAATAGAAGCACAGATTAAACCTTTATTTAACTCTAATATGACAGAGACAAACTTACCGTGGCAGAGAGGAGTTCTCGGGAGGCTCGTTGTCCCACCGCTGTGACATGACCATGCTGAGCTCTGCCTCCTCCTTATCCAGCTCCGGCCCCGCCTCCTCCTCGTCGCTGTTGTAGTGGTAGCTCCTGGCACCAGGAAGAGATTGGGACTGGGAATTCTGTCTAAGGGGGGTTCTGCAGAAACCATCGTCCTCCAGGCCTGCCAGCAAATCAATAATGGCATGGTCTTGGCTGCTGTCTGCACGGACAACAAAACACAAGGCGTTCAGCAGAAATTACATTCATTAGCTCCACTTCCTGAAATAAATCAATGACATAAAAGCTGTAAAGGTTAATCTTTGGAAAATGTTTCTCTGTTTTTACACCTTAATCCACTGACTTTTGACATAGTTACTATACTACACTGCCAGTTCATGCCTTTTATATGGCTCAATTATAAGGAGAATGAGTGTTCCAGGGATATAAGAGTCATGCTGGTGAGATCTTTATGTATTAATATCAAAAATACAGCTCTCACTGGAAAGAGTTACTCAGATTATGTGTTTGTATGCACAGATTTGACCTTTACTTGTGCATGCAATTAATTTAAAAACTTTTATTTATTATAATATTTTATTTAACTAAGAGTTCTTTCTTCTTCATTGTACATTGCTTTGTTTTTTGGACTGATTAGCCTAGTATTGTCAGACTAATTCTTCAATGAGAATTAGTCCCGACCAATTAACTTCATTAAGATCTGCCATGAGGGCAAGCAGCTCTGAAATAAACGTAAGAGAATAAGAGAGAAGGTCCATTCAAAACATTTGGGTCTTAAGTTACACAAGCACGCACGCACGCACGCACGCACGCACGCAGCTCATCATTGTATCAAACCACATCAGACCCGCCCCATACTTTAACTTTATTAAACTAAGTCAAGTTTCTGTCTCTGCAGGTAGCATTTTCTTTTCGTTAGTTTTCTCCTTTCTTTTGTCTGAGTTTGGTTTGCCTACCAAATGGCCTTTTGCTTCCTTTGCTTTCCTTATTGTAAGGAAGTGCACAATTGCTTTGTGCAAGAAAAACTAAGAAAAAAAGAAAGCATCCATGTGCACAGTCTACTGATCCCAGCAGACGTGACACGTGAGGAAGGTTTCATGATCCACTTCACAGGATTAACACTAGGTGTGTTTCCATCCAGTTGTTTTTATACGCATTTTAAATTTGTGCATTAAAAAACCTGAGTGGAAACGCTGAAAATTTGTTTAAAAAAAAACTTGAAATATCACAAAAAACATTTTTATGCTTGGGCTGGCGTATCAATGAATGATAAATCAGTGCATTTAGCGAATAATTGCGCGTCTGCTTGTGTGAGACTACAACGTTACCCGAAGTAATACAAGAACAAACTGAACTGTAAACGCCACCGTGTATGAAGAGCTGCAGAAGCAAATGACAGACTTATAGACAGTAAGAATTTGAAAAACAAGGTTGTATCATCCAGACCATGGGTTCAGTTCAGGGTGCAAAAGCTGTCAGCTAGCTTCAGGTTTTTGTCAAAATACCTCTGACGTCTATCAGCTTCTCAATCAACAGCTCAGGTAGTATGTTATTATCTGATATACTACATCTAACTGGCAACATTTTAAACTGTGCTCTTAATATCCACAAAACAGTAGCTGATGGAAACGTGCATAGATTTTCAAGTGTGCAACACATTTGGATGGGAAATCTGCCTACTGACTGAACTTAACTGTGACTGTCCGAACAAGGATTACAACACATAATGGCAGCCCTTTTTGCAGTAGTCATATTTTCCCTATTAGTGAGTAGTCGGAGTAAGACATCCAAAAAAAAACATGTCAGATTCTGTTGCTGCATAATACAGTACAGTGAAGGAGATGATTATAATGCTTGAGGTTACAGGATCGGGGCAAATTACAACTGTGCAGTATTATTTATCTGCTGCATGGCTCATTAGACTAGTGCAGCACTTGGTTCCGTTCACTTTAAATACATTACTTCATGACAGAAATTACACTTCTTCCAAAGCCTGATAGATAAATAATACTGTATATACATATATGACCTATGTAAATGAATGTAAAGTTATGATAAAAAAAAGATTCTACTGCAGTTTGGAGATTTGGAGAGAGGTTTTTAAAGATACAACCAGAAAACAAAGGTCAGACTGATGCTGTGTTTGTCTCTGAGGAGAATCTCCTCAGTGGCTGCCGTACCTAACAGGGGGGAGTGGCTGGAGGTCTGGGAGAGGTGAAGGAAGGTCTGACTGCTCTCTAACAGACTGAGGATAGCCTCCTCATCCACGATAGCCTCTTCCAGGATTTTACCACTGCTCCTCACAGAATCTGGGAAGAAAAGAGAGGAAAAGTACAGAAATGTAGAGATATACCACACACACACACACACACACACACACACACACACAAATACACATGAATACACACACAGCAGTAGAGACTGGAGTTCAGTAGAGTTCAGCATGGGGTCAATGAGCGTGTGCCTCTGCTGTCTCTCTGCCAGTAGCTGTGCTCTAGCAGGAGGTCTGGCAGAGTGACTGACTGCAGATTAGGCTAATGCTAATCACACAGTGGCAGAAACACGGCGGGAAAGATAAAGAGAAGCAAAACAAACGTGGGTTTCACCAGCTAACTCTACTGTCAATCACACCATCAGGGAAGCAGGGTCATATGATGAGGTCAGAAACAGACAATCCATTTTTCTTACTGTTAACAAAAGACCTAAGTCAACAGTGTGTGCAGTGTTCACCTATTTATCTGTGACACTGAGCCCATTAGTTCCTAGTCTTTGAAAGTACACACCTATTAACTGCTTCATACTATATAAATACATACTCTTTAGTATATAGCTACCAGGCCAGAAAAAGAAAAACAGATTAGTATAATGTTATAAAGTAAAACCTTTGTTAAACCAGCAATGTTACATTATTGATGACTTGTAACAAGAAGCTTTTTATGTCATGACAATATAAATTATCATTATCACCTTATGTGAAATGTTTCATGTCTTACAAGATAAATAATATATTGGTATAATGCAAGTTTGTATGTTGTTTCAAGATGAAAAAATCTTATTGTAACGAGAAAAATATTGTTATGAGAAAATATCTTGTTATAACAATACATTTTTCATGTTATGACATGACACTAATCTGTTTATCTTTTGCCTATACACTTCCATACATTAGAGAGATTTCCTGAGCTCCATTATTTTACTGTTTCTTAAACTGGGGAGAAATAGTGCATTTGATTAATCCACATTTGGTGTTCTTGCAAAACCAACTCCTTGCTTTGCTTTCTGCTGTTTATTTAGAATTTTTCTATGGGTAATTTATCCTGCAGGATTTCACCCAAATGGCATCCAGATTAGGCTTCATGTAAACTGTGCACAGTAACAAACAGTATGTGTTTTTACCTGGCTGAGAGTCTCTGTGCACCTCCACAGCGTTAGCATGGGTACAGGGCAGCTCCTCGGGGGTTAAGGGGTCAGAATGGAGAGTCAGTTCACCTGGAAAGTCCTCTTGATCCTCACCTCCACCAACAGATGAACTTTGTGTCCTGAACAGACAGAGACAATATACATTTGTGGATCGTTCTTGTCATTAAAAACATTGTGATATGATCTTTGGCCAGATTGCCCACCTATAATCAAAACACAGATCAAGCACACGTAACATGATTACATCCATGCACTGCTTTGACTGTCCCATTTGAAATGGTTACAGAGATCAGCTGTAGTGTCAGCAGAGGACCTTCTAGTATGTGGCCCTTATACTGTCAGGTCTGATTAGCATCTCTGTCCTGAGGGTCTTAATCAGGGGAAGTGGTCTTTTTACTGTGCATGTGAACACTGTAAAGGCTGTGGGTGGCTGTGGGGAGTGTTTCTGTCTAGTAAATATGTGTGTGTGTGTGTGTGTGTGTG
>JAPQRN010000017.1:17276685-17301581 GCA_037367275.1 Coranthus polyacanthus
TGTGTGTGTGTGTGTGTGTGTGTGAGTGGTGCGTGTGTGTGAGCATCAGAGAGAGTGTGTGTAGTTAAGTGCTGTGACTGTGTGTTGGGAGACAGAATATGAATGGAAAATGGGCAGGCAGCCAACTAGGCTTTGTATCCCTCCAGATCGCTCTCAGCTACAAGCTGCCTATCACGCTCCCTTACCCATGCTGCCCTACTGCATCGCCTAGCAACTCGCCACTTAGCGACTCTGAAATATTGAAATGTAGACCAGACGGGCTCGCTGCTGCACATAAGAGGAACGAATATTGCAGGAAAGGTTATATAAAAAAAAGCTCACAAAAGAGTTAAGATACTATTTCAGAACTGATCCCAGTCTGGTCTGCGATAGGGGTTTGTCCATATCGGATTATGCAGAAGAAGTCTAAATAATGAGTACGCGGCAAACACAGTGGTTTATATGACCTGTGTCTGACCTTATTTGAAGGTAATAGCAGAAGGCCACAGCAAAGTTAAATCAAGTTTAGAAGATGATGGTAATGAAACACATTGAAAACACAGTGGGCAGTTGTAGACTGGAGAGGACTGTGAAGATCCTGCACTGAAAAACTCTTCATCTAACCAAGACTTGCAATCATATATCGAGCCGTAAAGTTTTACATTACTTGCATTTTAGCCATTATTATGTTCAAGGTTATTACCGCTATGGATGTTTTATGTTGCCATGTTTAAGTGGAGTTTCAACTAACTGTTACTGTTTGAGAAGCAACAAATAATCAATTTTCTGTTGGTTGACTGTGGCTCAAGAGGTAGAAGGGTCTGGGTCGATCTCCAGCTCCTCAAGTCTTTTTACCGTTTAACTCTGCTTTCAAGCTCTTTTCACTCAAGTTAAGAAAGTAAAAACAGTGAAAAAATGCTAGTTTTGTATTTATTTGGCTTAATGCAGTGCCTGGAATGAGTGTTGTACCACTTATTTCAAAGGAATTCTCACTTTCCTAGAGCCTAGATATTTATTCTTATTAAAGAAAGTGGAATGGCAGATAACATCATTTGTTTCTAGTCTGTGTCTTCTCAAATCAAGTCTTTACTTCTTATATTTAAATTTTGATTGCGAGCCCAGCCGCACAGAGCAGGAAGGTAACCACTCTGGTAGAATCAGTCCAAATACAGACACTGACAGAGAACAAACCAAAAACAGATCAGACAAACACAACACTGCAGTGACTATTAAGTCCTGTCCACATGGCTGCTCACTTTAAATGATGAATGAGCCAAAAGCTGTTTGGTCTAAATGATAAATCCCAACCTGGTGTTGAGGCTGATAAATGATGAATAATTCTCAGTCGTGATGAATGATGAAAATAAGGCTGAAAATGCATGATGAAATCCATGTTTTAGGGGTTTTTTCGTGTCACATGTTGCTGCGACTGCATCGCCTCAGGTTATGGTAACAGTAAGTAAGTGAGATTTTACTGCAGTCTCATTGGCATTCGGAGCCTCCGTTCTGCTGGGCCATATGAGGAAGGGGCTCCAGAGAGCGGCGTGCGTGTGCCACTGTCTGGCTGTCTCTTAATTAGTCTGGTAGCTAACGACTTTAGAGGCGACGAGGGAGGGAGCCTGGCAGGCGTCGGGAGATTACTGCGGCGATTAACACATTTCTTTACAAAGCCACACCCCCCCCTGCGTTCCCGTCACTCGCTCTGCTTCGCTGCTGCTGCTGCGTTTAAGTGATGGAGCCGAGAAGGGAAACAGAAGGAGGACGGAAAAAAGAAAGGAAATTAAACACTCTCGTCTTTATCCTTACCTAGAGGCAGCAGAGAGCCTTTTGACCTCAGACCCTTCCATTTACTCTGTCGACAGTTTTCTGGGCTTATGTAGATATGAAGCTGCAGTTTCAGCAGAGTTTGATAGAAAAAAATACAGATGCGGTTCGGCTAAATTGCCTAATATCATGCTAAATGATGGGATTGTCTTACGGATGGATTTGTGACCTACCTAAATTCATGGGCAGTAAAGGCTACACTTTCTGGACACCCAGAGAAATTGTTCAGTTACGATTGTAAAGACAGAGACAGCAAGGGAAAATAAATCTAGCAATCAGCTTTGAAATGCAGTCCTGTGGTTTTCTCTGATCTACAACCAACACACAGGAACCACTCATTAAAGGCCCTTTCAGATGAAATATTTCTTTAACACAGATCCAAGTTTACTGCTGACATTTTGGGATGAAGTTAGCTGGAAGTAATAAATAGGAGAGCATGAAGCTACACCGACTTCGGAACATCACATTTCTTGCTTGCTAGTAAGTTTTGAAGTTCATCACATTTGTCCTTGTTTTTCAGGAAGTTTCTAGACATTCTTAGTGAGAGATTTCTTTGAGTTACAGAAACTATTGATGCTACCGTCAGACTTTGTGAAAACAGCATAGCTATCCTTAGCTTTGTGTGGTATCTACCATAGACTATAAAAGAAGTGGATGTAGACATTGTGATGTCACACACTGGTTTGTGGACAGGTCACATTGTATTTAAGTCCTGGTAAAATTCATCTTGCCAATAAGTTACTTTAGCAATGGAATGACTTGTCAGTGCACGTGGCAGTGTAATTTCCATCTCACATGAAATGGGAAACAAAACAACTACTGCCACTTAATTCAAATGAGAAAACTAGCTTGACAGGTGACAATTGCAGTCAGATGTTAGCAATAATGCTTATATAATATAATCATGTCCAATGTAGCCTGCTTGAAAAATCACTAGATGTCACTAGATGACATCAGACACAACTGTATATATATTTTGTGTGACAATTAAAATGGTCATTATTAATTTAGAATTTAGGCCAAGACCTTAAAATTATGCTTCTGTACTTTGACAAAGTAGGAGTTCCCAGGCAAATCAAGGGGATCAGTGATTGGTCGTTTGGTACATCAATTCACAGCATTGGTCGACTAAATACTGGTGCTCTCGCTGCAAAGAGCCAGAGAAAAATTTGCTGAAAAAACATTTGTTACTCTCATTGAGAGAGTTGCAATCTGCTAAAAAGGTTACTAAATATCCTTAAAAAAACTTGAAAGGTTGGCGGTCAGTTACCATCTGCCATAAAAAAGAAGCGGAAGAACAATGTTGCAATTGTCATTTCTGATTAAGGTAATGCTGTGTTCAATTTGAAATAGCACTACCCTGTTGAAATGTATGCTCTGCACAAATAAGTATGTAGTGTACACACTGAAATCATACCATCAGAGTAGAGGACTTTCACTCTATGTACTGTATTTCTTATGTGAAGGCTGAGAGCAGATAATGTGAAGCTCATCTCTGTTTCACCACCAACTGCAGTCAACCACGTTGTTGCCCTGAGGTAGCCAAAAACTATCTGGGTTGGTTGGTGGGAGTGATACATTTTTTAAAAAAAATCATAACATGCAAGTCTTTAAAAACAGGGGTTGAAATATCCTGAAAGTGAAAAATGGGATCAAAGCGAAAGGAAATGAGAAAGCGCAGAGCGAGAGTGTGAGGATGCGGCAGCGCATGGTAGAGTGAGTGGAAGCCGAGGGATAGGAAGTGACAGACTGAGCGCCTGTGTGTGAGTATTAACGGAGCGAGTGACTGAGGCAGCCAGGCAACAGGGAGATCGGTGAGCCACCCGTGTGTGTGTTTGTGCTGTTACTGTACACCCAAAGCCCACACAGCTCAGAGCCTTTTTGCGACTTTCTGCTCTCTCCTCTGTTACTGTTTGATAGCTGAGGTCAGGGAACAGACGCCATCTGGATCTGCTCTACATCGTGGGAGTGGGAAAGAGGGTTGTGCACCCTTGTCAACTCTCTCTTCCCCCTTTTTTCCGCCCTTGTTTTGTCCCACCCTCTTCCTACATCTGACTTCACTTTCTCCATCCCTCTTTTCCAAGTCTTCCAACCTTTGTGGCCGATTCCTCCCCCTCTGCCTCTGGAGGAAAAAAGGGGGCGGACGGCGACGCTGAAATGAAGCTCAAAGGCAAAGGCAAAGGCAAACTGAGGACATGCAACTGCTTCCCTGCAAACAGACCACAAGTTTGAGACTGTAAGAAACTTGCATCTTGTGCTTATTTTCAAAGACTGCTGCCAGCCACTCTGGCTTTCCTCACTGACATGGGACAAATGTCTAACTGTGAGTTCGCCTTAAAAACGGCTGCTAAACCCATCACATCCACCGCAGCCATCGTCACAGTAAAGATCAGAGAAGGAGCCCTTAGTTAAGACTTACACGTCAAACTCGTTCTCCTTCAGAATCTCCTTGAATCTCTTCAGGAAGATTTTCTCGCTCTCCGTTGATGTGACAAAACCGCGATCTGGAAAACATCAGACAAAGAATTCAAATAAGTTTTCACCATTCCTGGAAATTCTCTCTGATTCTTCATTGTTTCCAGACCTCAGATTCTCAGCTACAGTTACAACGTTCTGGTCAGTAATTGTTCTTAGTGGTTGGGTAATTTTGCTGTCAGGGAAGTTTTATTACATAATCACAACAATAAAATGGAACTGGGTGTAATGCTGCATTCCAGAGCTGAACACGGTCTTCCCAAACCTGATTTGTACAAACAGTAATCTGTTTTAGACCTGGACATTGTCATTTCACACCTTTAAACCTGGGAATTCGATTGTACTCAAATGTAGGCCTACACATGAGAAACACAGTAAATGACATTATTTATCACCCTGTTTCCATGGCACCTCTCTGTGTGTGGGGATATCTCATACCCCTCATTTCCACCAACGCAAACTTACTGCTCGTTTTCGGCTGGTGCTTGTGCCAGTTTGGAGTTCGACTTATGGACCTTCTGAGCCACATCAATACATCACTCTACACATTTGGATACGTCTCTGCTTTGCCAGCAATACTTGACAAGCAACAATGGAGGACTACATTGACTCTTTACATCTAAACACAATTGATTCAACACATTTTGGCTTGTTTTTTTAAAAATGGTGGTCACACCCCCAACCCGTCAAGAGTCGGTGCTGCTCTGGAACCAGTTTTCCTGGCCAACTGCAGAGTCTTTGCCGAGTCCTGGGTGGTGCTAAAGCCAAGGATGCAGTGACTTAGTCTTTTCCAAAATAGTGTCAAGGGGGGAACTTGTTTTAGTGAAACGTTTGTATGTAGTGAGGCAAGTCCTGCCATTAAAATCACTAAATCTCCACAAAAGAAAACAAAACGGTACTGTGTGATTCAAATCTTCAAAACCTGACATTTTCAGGCGAGTGGGTTGCTAGCTTGGAGGTTGTTAATTTATGTAGTGAGGGGGACTTTGAAAAACGTAACCACCTTTTGACTATGAAAATCATTCTTTAAATAAAGAAGCTATTGTATAGGACTCTACTGTCCATAAAGCCATTCCTTCCAGCGCCCGCTCAAAGTGTGCTACTTTGTTAGCACCTCTAGTGTGGGATAAAGAATAGTTGGCCAGAAGCAGAGTCTCAGTTGTGTGTGTGCTCACCTTGTGACTCAGGGGTTTCTATCTGGGAGGCCTGGTTCCTCTCTCTCCTCCTCTGCTTCTCGTCTTCCCAGATGGCCTGAAGCCCAGGGTTCCTGCCAATCTGATCTGAAAAGAAAGGAGAAACACAGCACCGTGTGTTAATTAACAATATCATCAAAACATTATTATCTACGAGTGTTTAATCCTTCCCAAAAGACCTTTCTGCTTTTTCTGTTTTGTTAGGGTAAAACCAGATTAAAAAAAAAAAAACAACTAGAAAATTCAACCCATTTCTATATCTAACAGTGCAGTTGTAACACACAGTTACAGAGCAGATGGAAAAGTATGAGTCAGATGCTCTGCGTACCCTGGAGTGGCCCCTCCTTTTCTTTCTTCACTCCTAAGACAGATGCTTGGTGTGGTTCGCTCTCCTATGCCTAGCCTCATCTAAATCATAAGGACTGAGTGCGAGTACTTACAGCCTCGATGCCTCACAGTCCTGTCTTAAATGCACAAACAAAACATCCAGCAAAACTGGCCTTCATCCTGACAAACACATGTTTACTGAGCTACTGCAACGAGGAGCTCGGCAATCCTAGGGCTTGAAAGAACAGCTGCAGAAATAGGCTTTAGTTTGAATCTTTTAGTGGCTCTCGTTTTGTCTTGAAGGAGACCTCTTGGTTAAGAGCTTGGTTCAATTTGACACTTCAGGGTTTTGCAAAACGGAATATTTTTGGCATCGCATTTAGGGAGGGGTTGCCTGATAAGATGGGTATACAATCATCAAATTCTTACTTCTCCACTTCTAAACCATGTACAGGGTTTCTGCAGGTTGAAACAAGTTACATTTAAGACTTTTTAAGACCACTGAACGCAACTTAAGACCCATTTCATGTCCCGTCGTGCAAGTTTTAGACTTTGCTTGATGCTCCTGATGTGAATCCAGAACAATATTTGGGTGATGGCAAGTGTTTGATTACGTTTGATTATTTGACTTTTAGATTTTTTAACAACTGGTGTACTTGCAAGTAGTTTCACATGGATGACAAGTTTTCTTCCCCCACAAAAAGAAAATTGGGTTCAATAACAAGAATTGCCAGATTAGGCAATCTGAGCTTGGTTCAATTTGACACTTCAGGATTTTGCACATTTAAGAAGGCGTTGGCTGAAAAGATGGGTGTATTTTATATTACAAAACATGCCTGGTTTAGCTTGGCTACAATCATCATATTCTTACTTCTCCTCCACTTCTAATGCAATTTTCTGCAGGTTCCAGCAAGTCAAATCTAACACACTGAGACCACTGAACACAACTTAAGACCCGTCGTGCTGAGGTTAGACTTTGGTCGATGCTCTCGATGTGAACCCAGAACAATACTGGGTGATGGTAGTTGTTTGTTGGTGACTTTAGTTTTTTGTGACTTGCAGTGCCTTTATATCCAAAGAGAATTTTCCTGCACAAGGTGCAGTAGGATTCAAATCCATTATTGTACTAAAAAACCCTTAGCTAAACTTAATGAAGTTAATTTAGAATTATTTTTTTTAGCATGACTGGAATACTTGCCATGTAACCTGCATGTTTGTGTATTGGCTTCATATAGGGGTCTTTATTTGGGTGCAGTGATGCTGTGTTGGACACTGTGCTCATTAAGTAGCTGTTCAACATCATGGAGTATCACTATTAAGTGATTGTATCCTGAATTTGTATGTTCATTACATTTTTTTGTGGGCAGTTAAATGCAGCTACAGAACGTTTACTGCTAGCATAAATGAAAGCCTAACCTTTCATTCTTATTTGTCAGGTTGCTGTCATGACATGTATATCTGGTTTCATGTCTGTGTGTAAAAGTAGAGTTACTACTGTTTATGTAGTCTTGATACTACAAGAAATAGCTAACTACATTCATGGTAGGCTAATAAGTGGAGCCTTAGCTACATGTTTTGTTTATACTTCCTCCTTTTTAAGTCATGCTCTTCAGAGAACAGTATGTGTGGTATAAGGACAGGAGTGTACTCATTATTTTATTTATTTATTATAAGAACCACATGCATATTTGAATACAATCACGCTGAACCATCCTTCCATCTCTTCACATGCTTTTTGCTTCCGCTGTCAAATCCATGCCTGTGTTTCAGTGAAGTGCATCCAATCAATTTTTATGATGTGTCTAAATTAGGGCTGCAGGATTTTGTTAAAAAAAGTCCTATTTGGATTATAGTTGGCAATATAGCGAATTTAAATTTGAGTTTACTTACTTGGTTGTCAAGGAAAATGCACTTACTCATGTTGAAATTTGTATTTTTTCAGCTCAAACCAAAAACTGAAACTAGCTTTAAAAAACGAAAACACAAAAAAAACAGAAATTTTCATTTTGCCTTTTCAGTAATTCTCTCTGCTCAGTGTCACTAAATCAAAAATATCACCATACAAACAAACACTGTGCTTATTTTTTCTGCAATTAAATCGACCTAAATCCTCCTAAATCTGGACCTTTAAATTGCAGCCTTTTGGGATCATATAATTGCACATACTGATATTGTGATAATGATGTGATCTGATCAATTGTGGAGTCCTAGTCAAAATCACATTTCTAACATTTTAAGATTATTGGATTTTAGACTTGAATGTAGTTTTTCTTTCACATGGATTCTTCCTTTTCCCTCACAAAAATATTCAAATGAAGGAAATGGGGTTCAGGAGGATTTAAGGGTAAGGATTGCCTAATTGTCCAGGGGGAAAGGAAAATGCCATGTTGGGCTGGTAAGTGTAGAAACTCACATGCCTGACTGTATAAGTGGTAAAAATAAAAAAACAATTAAACACATATCATATTGATTTGGAGTTGATAAGGGAGGTAGCAAAGGACAGTTGACAGCTGCACATGCAGATTAAACATTATGAATAACTTCAGCTTTTATTACTATTTGATAACCACTAATAAAAAATGTAGTTGAAGAGGGAGCAGGAAAACATTACAGGAAAGTAGATTTCTGACACACTAAGTGAATAAAACATTAACCTTGAACCCTGAAACACAGCTTAATATTAAAAGTTGCAACAAAAAGAGACTGGTTATGCATCTCTCCAACCACTCAAACCACGTTATGTGTGCACAGCTTTTGAAGGAAATCTCTTTTTCTTTCTGCAGCCCTGTGACAGGAGCTGTAAAATCAGCTCTGGGGAGAGCAGGCAGTGTGTTAATGTATGCAATGTGTGGAGCGAAACAGATGCAGAGAAGTGGGCAGCAGTGGTCATGCACAAACCACTCATCAGATGACTTTGAATGCTTTCTAAATCCGAAAAACTGAGCCAACTTACTCTCAATCTCGAGGCGATTAAGGACATCTACAGCCACGGCATCGACTTCGAGCTCACAGGTGCTCTGCTTCTCCACCTCATCCAACACTAAGGAGCTGCAGGCACACAGGAAAAATGGCATTATATAAAGAACCAGAAAAGGCTTTATATAAAGACCTAAAAACTGTACAGCATGAGGCAGAAACAAATACAAAAAGAGACTGTTTCTTGATGAGAGGAGGGCTTCTTTAAAAAAAAAAAACAACAAAACACACACAATGAGTGTGGCTCTTTCTATCAGGATATTCACTCACAGTAAAGTGGAGGCTGTGCAGGTGGTACTCACCAGGGGATGGCGTTCTCCTCCCAGCGGACAAACGAGCCCCCCAGGGTGCTGTCATTGAGCTTGGAGGTGCAGGGGCTCTTCCAGGGGCTGACGCTGGGACGACTGCTGATACTGTGCCTGTCTGAGGCCGATGCTGCATCTTCGGAAAAAAACACACAGACAGAGAGACAGTCAGTAAAACAGCTGGAAGTAGAGCTGTCCAGCCTAAAATACACTGGTCTATTTTTCTGCTGACAGGATTGCTGTACAATGGAATAAAAAAAACACTTGAATGCTTATCAAGTCAGGACACACTAAAAAATGTGAAGCTGAAGGTCATTCACTGGGAAATTTTGGACTCAGACCTTCTATTTTCTTCACTGTTTGACTGTCAGAACACACTATGTTTAAATGCACACTACTATTCCACTATTGTTGTGAATATGACAGTATTCTGAATTTCATATGGGTCATGTAAACAGACAAACATTTTTCAATTAAGACACGAGGGACATGCTGATATTCAGGTTTTAGGAGCATTCTTTAGACATGCATACAGCACATTCAGAATATGAGTTGGAGTTTTTAAGCACAGTTCACAATCCCCTGTTTACCGTCAGCTTTGTGCATTGTACACAAACCAACCAGCCAACAGTTTTTCAGGCTTGGTTAGAGAAGTAAAGCTCATGGACAAAAAATCCACATTTCTGGCCACAAGTGGAAACACTTTTAAACATGACAGTCAAAAAATCAAAAGGTTTGTGGATATGAGCAAATATGGCAACGGTGACCTTTTCAAGAAAGAAACGAAAAGTAAAAAATACTGGAGATGTGACGTGGTATTTAAATGAGCAAACAGTCCTGTCTATAGGGGGTGCTAAAACTACTGTCATGGTTTAACCAAAGAGGAACAACAGCAAAAACAGAGAAGAGTTAAACTACCGTCTCTGTTCATCATCATCAGTTTGCAGCTCTGCCATCACTTCTCTGCAAACAGAAGGTTGTTGACAATGTTCATGTGACTGTTTGCGCGAGCTAAGGCTAAAAACATATGATATGATTACAGAGGATGAATTTTGTCAGAGCATCAAGATGAGCTTGGACTGAGTTTTACGAGCACCAAATGATCCAGATCATGGGAGTGCCTCAATTCTAGCAAAACTCTCATGATTTTATTCAGTGTCAATTTGTCTGCGACACCGAAATTACTTGAAAAGTTGCTAAAGGATAATTCAACTTTTTACAACTTGTCATATTGTTTTAGTTTTGTCTGTGATTTCTATAATATTAGGATACAGAATGAACTCACCAGAGTATATCTTTGGGGCATTTCAAGTGTAATGTGACATGAAGTGAACGGATACATAATGCAAATTATTTTAGAGACGAAAAAAAGAATGTCAGTAACAACCTTCTCTACACAGAAAACTGGCTATTATTATTATTATTATAATATTGGACAAGGATGAGCAGTCTGTATGACCACAGCCTATTCAGCAGTTTGTAGGAATATCTTTTAGATAATCATCCATTAACCTGTGGATGATAGGAATTATGGTAAAAACTAAGTAAAGTAAATATTTAAAGAATCAGGAAATAATGTTTTATTTTTCTATTTCACTACTTTTTGTCTCGCCGTGCTGCTCACTCTCCCCATTCAGTCTATTGCTCACTCGACCACCGCTCTCTCTCTCTCTCTCTCTCGTTCATTGAGGAAGGGCCAAGTTTGAACTGTTACTTACTTTGCCTTTAAGTTGCATTTCAAGAACCTTCCCCTGGTGTTTTTGATGCTTTTCAACCTGTGTGGGAGTGTGGAAGGTGAGCTCCATAATGGACTTTAACACACTTTAGAGTCTTATTCATCTTAAACTGGTCCAGACCCTTTTATCATTTCTTCACTTGATCCCAGATTAAGAACTTGCTTTCAAGTGGAAGCTGGAGGCGAGAGGAAAATGTAAACAGGTGTACCTATTATTGGGGCATTTTGGGTTCTTTGTTGAATGAGGCATTGGAACTGTCTTTCCATTGATTGCATCAGTGTAAAGGTGGATCAAACATGGGAACCCCGCTTTTGTCAGAGGAGAGTGGAGCGTGAGGATTTGGAAAAAGGACTTTATTAAAGTCAAGTGTGGAATTTCCTGTCCTGAATTGTTAATGGCCTCACATGTGAAGGCGGCCCCGCTGGGCTCGACACTCTATGGGAGTATGAAGGAAAAGGTCTGATCGGGCCTGATGAGCAGAGGTTCAGCTCTGAGATTAGAACTAAGCTATGATCAAACAAAGTCCACTATATGAGGGGTTTAATCTCCGTCAGGAGGAAGTAAAGTTGGGCTGGTGGGGTCAGATTCACCCGAGATCTAAAGGAGAAAACCCTCAATGTGCCACTCCCACTGTGAGGTCCATGTGAATGTACAGCACTCACTGTCTAAAGGGCAAAGCCAGAGTCTGTCCACACTTCTTTAACTGGTGCACAGGTGCAGAGACAGCAGCTCTGCCTGTGGCTCTGCTGTATGTGGGGATAGATGGTAATTCTGAGCATTAGTTCAGTAAGGGAGACATTCAGGTGGAAGAGACATAGATATTTGTTTTAACCTGAATGCAAACAGGGTTTCCAATAAGACTGTACTTTCCAACCTTGGAACAGAAGAATGAGGCTGGTTACGGATTTAGATGGCTCTTATATCGCTTCTTGCTGCAGCTTTTTTGTTATTTAAAGGGATAGTTCTGATTTTTTTGAAGCAGGGTTGTATGAGGTTCCATTTTGGAGAACCACAGAGGAGAACCAGCATATTCTATATTTAGAATATTTTTACAGATACACCTTGGAGTGACTCTGTGACCTACATTTATCATGCTGTAACACATTAGTCTTTTTAGAGGAGCATAGATCCACATTTACACTACATAGGTTGCTTTTAAATTAATCACTTCCGAAAGAGAAACAGCTCTACTACAGAAATACACTCTGGATACATATACACTATATACACACTAGATCTATGTTTGTAAAGACAGCTTAAACAAGAACTAGAAGACAACAGCAGCCTGACAAATACAACAAACTTCAGTTTTCATTTCATGTTGGCTGTGCTTCAGCATCATGAATGTCTGTAATACTGTACAGGACTGACATGGATCCAGGAGACGTGGCTCCAAGGAGCTCCGGCTAACACAACAAAGTCTGGAGACTGAAAAGTGTCTCTTACTGACACTCAATATGGTCATGTTCTTATTCTGTTCTCACACCTTTTCATTCATTTCTTTCTCCAAAAGCTCCTGCTTAAGTGCAAACTTCCTGAATTAGTTTAGTGGTGTAGGTTTCACTGTTTGTACTTTTCTTTCTCAGTGAGTGAGCAGCGGTGAAAAGAACCAAATGGATAAAAGACCGAGAGATCAAGAGACCAGACCAGAGAGAGTAAGTATAAAGAGAGAAAAAAGAAGAGCAAAGGCGAAACCATGAGATGAAGCATGTGAAAGGAAGAGAGAGGGCAACATAAGGGAGGAAAACAGAGAGAGCTTTCAAAAGACAACAGAGGCATCCTGAGGCTGAGGTGAGATCAGGACTAATTCGATGTGACACAAGGCATGGCGGCCTTCCTTGGGCTTCTCTCCATCCCTGCTGAGCCAGGGGAACGAGGCCCGACTCTGTCCAGCAGAGACGGAAACCAGCAGCGTCTTGAGCCCTAAAGCTGACGTGACAGCAGAAGGAGGCCACCAGCTCAAGAGCACAGGAGCACGAGACACTGAGAAAAACAAATATATAATGCAATCTTCTTTGGGGATGAGTGGTCTCGTATGCAGGACCTCTGTGTCCCTGTCTCTTACCTTTTTGCGGGCTCCTGCGGAACTTGACAGCTCCCAGGTTGACCAGGTTCATGCCGTACAGGTTGTAGTCTATGAAGAGCTGCAGCAGGTAGGGGATGTGGCCCTCATGGGGCTGGTAGTTCTTGTTCATCACTGCTCCGCTCTGCAACAGTTCACACACCCTGCGACCAACACAGATTTACTCCATTATTTAAGAAACTTGGCACAAAAGGTAAAAGAAAGAACAGTGACAAATATACAAACGTGGCTGTCATTTTCCCTCAGCTGTACAAAGCAGGTTGTTTTGGGTGTACATTACAGCATGGCTAGCATCTCCCTCTGAAACAAGGATTTTTAACCTGCTACAAGTTTAACTGCAAGCATAAAAAAGTGTAAGCCTGGAAAATATTGTTAATAACTAAACAAGGGAGTTTGCTTTAATGACAAAATGAGTATAAGAGGAATTTGGGGATATGTACTGAAAGAATGGTCCAAATCAATGCAACATAAGCAAACATATCCTGATCTTCACAAATGAAAATCTACAGTGGAGACGGCACGCAATGGCATTCATTGTGATTTGACCCATAAACAAATGCTGCCACTGCTAAAGGCAACCCAAAGGCTCAAAGCTGCCCAGTGGTAAGAAAAGTTTGGAAAAGTGGAATGCCAACCTAGTTGGTCAAAAGTCAAAAGCTTAAAATTATGCAAGTACATAGTGTTGCAGCAAACAATTATCTCGAATCACTGATTAACCTACCAGTTATTGTCTCTATTAACTGGCCTCTAAAATTCTAGAAAGGATGCCTCACAAATTCCTAGACTTCAAGGTGACACACAAATGTTAATGTTAAAATAAAGCCCAACACAAACCCAGAAATAATCTGTCAACCACTGATGCAGGTTTCATTTGAACATTGGGGTGGACGCATTAAGTCAGGGTCTGAGGTTCTTTTCCCATGACACTTTGATCGTCAAACACACACTTTTCACATTTCCCAAATTCTGAATTCTTTGCACCAATTTGTGCCTTTACTGTATCGTTTTATGGTCTTTAATTGTGTAAAGGAAAAGAAAATTCGAGCTCCAGGTGACAATTCTAAATATAATAGAGATGAGCTTTTTAAATGTGTTTCATTCATTAATTTCTTTTAATTTTAATTAATTTATAAACCTCTGGAGCACATATGACACATTCAGCAGATTTAGCAACATTTCTGCTCACGTTCAAAACATATCACACATAACTGTGTTTCAGGATAATTTTCTAGAATACTGAAGCTGACTGAAAACTGGAATCTTGACCACAACCGATTAAAATTGAATCAGTTTGGCTCCGGTAATAGTTGCATTTACCGCAAAAGATTGGGTGGTTGTTTGAGCTCATAATTCATATTTATATTTTGGAAATAAGAAAAAAAGAACCAGTGCTGAAGTAAAAGGACCCGCCTCAGACAGACACATTGTTGTCTATGAATAACATAGTGATCTTCCTGATTCTCTCTTACATCCCCGCTGAAATGTACACCTATGTTTACCATAATAAGATACATACTGATCATACCCTATGAGTTCTACAGCATCAGTGATCAAACCTTCTGCCAGTTATCTTCTAGTGACCTGTGAAGCCCACTCAATCGTAGCTGATTAAGTTAATAACAAAATTAATGCAAACACACCTGCCAGCTTCAGGTTTGTAAGAGGTGTGACACCACATGTGTTTAGTTCCCAGAAGTATCTCTAACACCAGTCATCATCTGTTTTACAGCAGGTACTGTACCTGCTTCAGAGATAAAGATGTGGATCAGTTCTCTATGTTAATGTTTAAGGTTTGTCCTGCAGTAGCCTCTTTAAAGGCCACAGACTGACTGATCAGAGACGCTCCTTTTTGTCTTCTTCTATATTCTTTTCACACACCTCTTTCCTTAAATTGCCCCCTTTCTCAATGTTCAATTTTTCTTCCTATTAAATGTGTCCTCTTTTTAAACATCTTCCTGTCACACTCTCTGAGTACCAACTAAACAGCAGACGTGCCCTCACACTGTCACCACTAACGCTGAGCTCTCTGGCAAATAAATCACAGTGTTCTTGTCTGCACATACACACACATACACACACTCATCCAATCAATTTGTACAACTGAATACGCAGTGATCGATTTCAGTTTAGTGAGCTGGCAGAGTCATGCGCCCAGTCTGGCAGTCAGGAACATCAAACAACAGGAACCAGGATGATCCCAGTTCACATTAAACTGCATCGATTTGCAGTAACCTTACCTTTTGACCATCTGAGGATTGTACAGATAGATCTTCATAAAGTGCTTCTCCTTGGCATGGTAGCCATAGAAAGGCCTGCAAGACAAGAAAATTAAAACATGGTATACAATGAGTGTGATGCGTATAAACCTGAATCACTGATTTGAAGGATTTAGCCCTGACCAGCCTAGATCATAAAGCACTTACATGCCAGACACCAGCACCACTTTGAAGACGTGCTGGGTGCTGGAGGCAGGGTTTCCCATGGCAACGTTGAGGGCCCTGTCGATGCTGAAGGCCACCTGACGCAGGTAGCGCTCTGACAGCTGCCCATAGCCATCGTATGGCACATAGATGTAGGGGAACACGCCATGGAGGTGGAGACACGTCTTCTGACCTGCAACACAAAAACAAAAACTGTGTGAATACAAACAAAGGCTCCATGAATGCTGAATACTACATTTCCCGCAATGCAACAGAGTAGTTTATATGTAGTAGGCATCAGCCAATGCAGCTAATGCAGAAGTGATAAAACCTGCAGTTCCTCAAATGTCCAATTGAGTCTGGCTCCAAAAGTGAGTTAATTCCCATGTGGTCCCCATGTTAAAATGTACAACTTCACGACAGAAATAAACAGGTTTACAGCCTGGTACAAAAAACAGTTTTGGACTCCAACTTCCCCATTCATGGCAACTGTACGGGGAGTGAATTTTTACATAATTCACCCATTTAGATTAATTAAGGCTTAAACTTATGCATAATTAAGGGTCACTTTGAGTGGGTGCTGTCACAGGTGGTTAGCTGCTCAGTTAACTTGCCTGCTGAGTCAGACATTCACAGCTTCTGTTCATTAAGTAAAAAAAAAAAATTCCTGATGCATAGCTCTACAACAGTTGTGGTTGAGAAATGACACGAACAAGGATTTTGTTACGCAAATGTTTAATGAAGTCTACCAGCAGTTACTTACAGCACCTGTAAGTAAGTAGTAAGCAAAACTTAGCCATCTTAATTAATGTTAGCATAAATTTGGAATTGTATTATAGGGCCTGTCAGCTGGTCTGCTAATTAGTGTGTTTATAGAGAGACCAAGCCCCACCCCATCCTATTTTGTCAATGTTCTTCCTGAAAAACAAGGACAAATATGACAAACTTCATAACTTGCAACCAAGTAAGGTAGTAGCTGTTAAGTGTAGCTTCATGTTCTCCTGTATCTTTCTTCCAACTAGTAGTGTGGTTGGTGTTTTCAATAAACTAGTGATTACTAGTGAGCATCACTCCTCACACTTCCCCAGCTCACAGCTCTCGTTCAAATATGGTCAATTCTAGCTTCAAAAACCTAAGCTGGTGATGGCTAAAATGCCAAACAGCATAATAAAGCATAATGCACTTGTAATTCTGTTCCTGCTTCTTTTGTGATTTAATTAGGATAGGTTTAAAGGCTTCCCACTGCTTCCGACTAAGTGCTTTTCAGGTCAACTGACAGTGTGTTATGGTGCAACTACTAAAATGCAAAACTTGAGGCTTCATAACTGCAGTCCACAAACCGAGGGGTGACGTCACAGTGGCTACACCCACTGCTTTTATACAGTCTAGGGCAGTGTTTCTTTTTTCCTGGAGACCTACTTTTTCAAAATGATAAAATATATATATTTTTTTTAAATCACAAACCATCTCACAATAGGCCTTATCTATCTAGTCAATAAATCATAAGAGCAAATGTGACTATTTTTACAGCCATTTCAACATGACTTTGTGATATCATCTTGAACAGCCATTTTGAACAGATATACATTTGATAAATTAGCAGATTTAACAAGCTCTCATTTTCCTCTCTCATCAATACTGAAAGTTTTTTGAAATGCTTCAAATGAAAATGTAATTGACAAACCAGATAAAAACCTCCTGCCTTTGCTCATACCAAAATGGATTGGGGTTCAATACCTAGCAAAGGCGACAAAGTGAAATCAGGTAATGTCACCAAATCAGAATACCCGAAAGGCCTCCGAGTATGGCATCACATGAATCAAACACTAATTTCCCATATTGCAACGGCACAGCTTTTGTTGAAGGAACACTTACTCGTGCAGCCTTTCATGTGACTTCCTTCACTGAGACTATTAAATCCACTGACAGGGAGCAATTGAGATGGATAGACTGCGCTGAGGGTCCAGTAAACTGTTTTTTTTTTCTGACCGTTCACTACAAGGCAAGACAGACGGATGAGTGCGACAAAAAGCCTGAAATGAAATGATTCATGGTGGACACGCACAGTGTTAAAGCAGCCCATTAGCTAAATAACTTAACAGAGACAGAGGCACAGAGCTTTGGGATTGGGGGAGGAGCAAATGGAGCGGAGAGCAGAGAGGATTGAGGTCTTGAGTGATGTGAAGTGAGGTCAGCCGGTGCGGAGCGAGAGATACAGTATTTATAACAGCGCCGGTGCGAGATCATCACTCGCAGACAGAGCGGAGAGTCATCTGAGGTGAACTGTGCTGCAGACATCACGCTCCGATTCCTTTCTCCTTCCTGCGACTGTCAGCTCGGGCCAGAGCTTTCATCCGCACGGCTGTTTAGTCACGTTAAATAAGAGCAGCCTAAAATTAACACAACAAAGGCTGAAGCTGCTGAGGCTTCCAGAAACATGTATTTCTACGCTTATCTGGCATACACTGTAAGCAGAGGTGGGAAAGTACCTAAGAATAAATACTTCATTACCCTACTTCCCTACTTAAGTGGAGGTTTTCAGTATCTGTACTTCATCTGAGAATTTATTTCATTAGTATTTAACTTTTTACTTTTACTCCCTACACTTTAACACAAATATGTATATTTACATTTTCAAAACGGGCTCTAATGCATTTGAGGGGAATTATCCATTAGTTTTATTTTGCATCACTGCACCTTCCCAACATCAAGATGGATTTCAATCTAGATGGATGGAACAATAACACATAGAAAGGACTTATCTATCAGTGCATATTACATATGACAAAAACAATAAAAAACAGCCACTAGAAATATTCTTCAAAGGCCAAATGTTGACTTTTATACTTTGAGTACATTTTCACTTTTACTGCAGTAAAGAAGTTGCATCAGAATGAGTCTTTGTTGTACACAAGTATCTGTACTCACACTGGAGTAAACAATGTGTGGACTTTTGCCACCTCTGACAGTAAGTGATAAGTGACAGACAGACAGGGGGAGGCAGTGTTGAGCAGAAGCTTGACTCTTGCCCAGACGTGTCTGCACATGCCCAGAGACATGCCTGCCTGCCTTCCCAACAATGATGGCTGGTAGCAGGGCTTCAGGAAACCAAGGGGAAAGGGGGGCCTTGGCACCGTTCTTCCATCTCTAAACACATACACACACACCCATCCAAAATCTCGCCAATTCTCCATCCTCATTCTATGGCATGACAGATGCTGCTTGCAATGCACTGCTGCAGTCCCCTGGGCACGATTGTTGGAATTACTGGACCCAAAGTGGAGCTTCCAGAAGAGGAAGAAATATTCCCAGCATCTCTGTGCACACAATGATACATATGCCTGCTTCCAATCACGGAGGAGTGGGGAGGGTGTGAAACATAAGATGAGGCCTGAAAGACAATGAGCTCCACAGCATAGGCCTGGTGTTACTCCTATGAAACCTTAATCAGATTTCTACTGTATTCAAGTGCACAGCAGTAAGGCCCCTGTGGAAGGCAGACGTGGAAACAGGTTTGTGTGCGTGGGAAAGTGTTGCCAGATGTACGATAACTCTGCCCTTTTTACGATGTGACAGTATTCATAGTTATAATCGCTCACGTGGCGTCCTTCCAGCCAGTCAGGCCTTTTGTGATGATGAATGCGACTATACTCTTTACTAATCAGAAATAGAAGGTGTTTTATATTTAATACAGTAACTTATGGGCCAGTATTCTATTGTTTGTTGTGAAGCCAGTGAATATTCGCATGTCTACTTGTAATGTAGACGGATTTCTTTTTGCAGTGTTACACAGATACTGGTATTGAAAAGATACAACTGTTATTATAGAAGGAGTGAATGAGGCCAGATCTCTCGTATTTTGTTCACAGTGCCTTCATGGTGATTCAACCAGTGTATTAAAACGACCTAAATTCCTTTCAAAATCACTTCAGAAGAGTAGTCACACTGCTTTTGTGTTTGATGCACTGAAACCAATTATTTTTATTTTCCACCTAGATGCAGAATTATTCATTCTTTCCAAATTGCAATGTCAGTTTTTTCACGCAGCCCAACATCATGCAGCCTTCAGCCTTAGTAAGGCTTCATAGCACACAGGAGAACAAATCTGTTTAGTTAGAGTGAGCGGAGATAACGAATTGTATTAGTAATGAACCTGATTACTTGATTAATTAATTAGCTGACACAGAGATTCCCTGAGGGTCGGGATTCCACCAGTGAGTCGCAGAATAAAGCAGGAGAACATATTAACAGGATAGAGCAGCAATAGAACACACATATACAGAATTTCAGTCATACTCCTTTGCATGGATTTTACCTATATGTAATATTGTAACAGTGAGAGTGGTGTGTATGTGTGTCTCAGCTGGACAAGGCTAAGGTGTGTAGCGCCACTGTAAGCCACACAAACGCTGGCAGCCGCTCGCTGGAGACGGCACGCGTCAGTCTGCCTTCAGCCTTCCGTGTCAACATGGAGTCTCCGTCTCTCCCTCTCTCTCCATCGCTCTCACACACATAAATGCACACCGCGAGCTGCCAACGCCGGCTTCTCCTGCTGCAGTTGCTAGGCGACGGCAAAGCAAAAAAAAAAAAAAAAAAAGCCCCCTGACGGACAGCGGGGGAGATAAACAAGTGATTCTTTCCGCCCAGCTGGTCAGGCCACAGAAAGAGAGAGAGAGAGAGAGAGAGAGGCGGCAGGAGAAAGAGAGTAGATGTGTCTGAGAAGGGAAAAGAGGAAAAATGAGAATGAAAGACACGAAGTGTGTCTGCTGAGGAGAGAAAAAAAAACGCTGAGGACCGCCTGAGTGTTTATGTTTAGGAAGGAGGATGACATTTGAGAAGAGGTGTTGGCGGCTAAAGAAAGTGAGAGCACAGACGACGACAATTTGATGGCTTTATTGAGGCAACCGAACAGTAGTCAGTGAGAAGGGTCTTAAGCTAATGACTTTTCAAGAGATTTCACTGACGGAATAAAGCTGTGAGAGTTTTGCTGGATGTGAGGTGCTACATCTCTGATGGAGATCATGTGGTGTGAAGGTGGTCATAAAACTCAAGCTACGACTGTCTTTTCAAGTCTTAAGGTCCCCATCAAATCAAACCTGTTTAATATCCTGTTATGGTTTTACTCATGACTCAAATAGAGAGGTTCAGTAACTTGAATGTTGTGGGTGACCAATAGATTGAGAAATAGTGCTCTCTCCAGCACCAAACTGGAAGTAGTAAAATGTTTTAAACCCCTGACATCACATGTTTAATTTAAGCAGAAATTTAGTAACAGAATCCAGCTCGGTGTGTGATGATACTAGAGGTCGACTGATTTTTAAAGGCTGATATAATAATGATAGTTTGGAGCAGGGAAAGCTGATAGCGGATTAAGAGACCCAACCTCTAAAAAATAAATAAATAAATAAAAACAGTGTTAAAAATAAATTCAACACTGTCGGAAAGTAACCATCTTAAACATTATTATTATTATTACAACATCTATAACCATTTTGATAATCGATAATGAGCTTAAGTAATTTTTAAGAAAAGAAAAAGGCAAAATTGTCTAATAGCAGCTTCATTCATGTGAATATTTTCTGCTTTCTTTCTTAATCTGTGACAGTAAACTGTATGTCTTTGTGTTGTGGACCAAGAAAGACATTCGAGGACAACATCTTGGGCTTTGGGAAATATTTTTGACCATTTTTCTGACATTTTATAGACCAAACAATTAGTCAATTAAATCAACAATGAAAATAATCGCAGTCGACAATGAAAATACTTGTTAGTTGCGGCCCTAATGCACACTTGCTCGCACACAACAATCAACTTGATCACAAAAGATATGGGGAACTAGTCTTGAGAAGATTTGTCACTTCTGACACCACGTTCTGATTGGTCAGTTGGTCACAGGTAGCTGCAGCAGTCATTCAGTCAGTCATGGAGATACATTATCCATTCATGGCTGGTAATTAATTAATTCCATATGTCAGCCAAGAACTCCAAAGTTCATTTAGGATTTATATTGAGAGGCTAAAGGAAAACCCAACAAGGTGAAATGCACACTCTGAAGGCAAACATTCTTTTATCATTCATCAACCTCAAACATGGCTTATCATCTGAAACATGAAAGTAACCTAACGTTAGCCATTTAGCATGGGTGCTCGCTCTAACCCTGATAAATATGTGCTTTTACTATTGATATTGCGCTTGTAAAATAGATATTCTACAGGCTTTTATATTTCTCACTAACGTAGTAGTGTTAACAATGTTAGTTATAACATTGTTTATTGTACAGAATAAGTACTGTATCCCTACTGGTCATTCTATAGTCCTGCATCTCTCTGATCACAGCTCCCACACATGTTTCCTGTCTACCTTCCCACCGGAGGATTTGTGAATGAGAGCTGGACAGAGGGAGGGGACTGTGGCAGCTTCGGGGCTTTATCTCATAAAGGGGAGGAGCTCTGAGGCAGAGGAGGTCCACTCTGCTCTGCCAAAAGCCTCCCTCCCTCTCTCCTTTCTCCCACTGGCCCCACTTCCATGTGGTAATGTGCACCGTGGCGCTGTGACTCAGCAGTGGGTCAGTAAGACACTCAGCCTGCAGCTTAGTTACAAACCAGCTAGTAAGTGTATCTGTTTCCTAGAATATCAGCCATTCAGCCACACAGAGAGCTGTTCAAGTAAAGTAAGAAAACTTTATGGTCTCAGAGGGGAAACATAGTGCTATAGTCTGCTGCATTCAATAAAAGAGACATCATGCAAACATATGGAGACTATACATTTACCACTGACAATAAAACAGACATGATAGGTTAGAGGAGCCTGCTGTTAACCTTATGTTAGCTGCGCTGGGCCACAAACATTCGCATAAATATTTATTAACCCAGACTTCAACAACTGCATGCACAGGGAGGGAACTGGGAAACAGATTGAAAAGTTAGTTTAGAATAATTTATTCTATTGTTGTTGTATTTTCTGTCATTTTATGAGGTAAACATTATAACTGTATTGCTTCATTTGGACCCTGTAATAAGTGTTCTGGTGGTCCTTTTGTAAATCATTCCTCCATTAATATGATTTTAGTGCTAATAGAATGCTTTGATGCTTGCCTGTGGACTTTGATTGACAGCTTGCTGCCTGCTCATTAGGACTTTCAGAGCTTCTGTTTTTAAATTAAAATGACTTTTTGTCTGTTTTTGACAGACAGCTCTACTATAGCTGTGGCTAAAAACTTACACTAACTGGTACTTCATTACAATACCTGGCTGTTTAGCATAACTACATTAGTTAATGTTAGCATGTATGGATTATATAGTATGTCAACCAGCCTGCTAAGCCTTCTCTAAGTTAGCTGTAGCTTAGCTTGGTGAGCTTTACTCTCTTATCCATTTATGGTCACTTCGGGCTCTAACAAGAAGATGGCAACGGCTAAAAGGCTAAATTTGAGGATTCAAAACAGTAGTCCACGGTCCAACAGGGGACACCACAGTGGCTCCATCCACTTTTTTTGTACAGTCTATGGTAGCAACAAAGCTAAGGATAGCCATGCTTCAGCTTCCCCTGCCGTTGTTATTTAGCATGGCTGAAGCTTCACTAGATTCTGTAACTCAAAGTAATCTCTCACTAAGGATTTTTTTTTGTCACCAGTCTTCCAAGGATAGGTGTGATAAACTTTATAACTACCAAAAAAGATGATGTGCCGAGATGGTCTAGCTTCTCCTGGATTTCTTACTTCCAACTAGTAATGTGCTTGATGATTACTAGAAAGCTTCACTCCTCGCACTTCCCCAGCTCCACCCTCGTGTCCAAATATGGTCACGGCTGGTGTAAAAAAAAAAAAAAAGACAAAACAAGATGGCGACGACCAAAACGCCAAATTCAAGACTCCAAAACAACAGTCTGCAAACTAATGAGTCTATGGATTAAATGAATGGATTCCTCAGTAGCACTGGTGTCTTGTGTCACTACTCAATATATGAAGCTACATTTACTACTATTGTTTGACAGCACAATAACCTACAGAACAGAAAACTAACTAACCTGCAGCACTCCTCTGCAGCTTTACAAAAACACCATGCAGCACACCGCTCTGAAGAAGCTGTGTGAAGCAAAAAGTGGCCATGCTGGTAACCTTTTCCTTTTGCAGTCAAGTCTGTTTACTCTGAAAGCTCACTCTGCCTGGTAACGAACCTGTGTGTTATGTGTTAAAACAGCCAAAGATTCAGGCTGTTTGAGTATCATCTCTGCCCAGCAAAGGCTCACCGGGTATGAATGCTTTTTTCCTTGAACATGTTGTATCTTGAGATGTTCTTTCTATAAGCAGTAATCAGACTGTGGCACTGAGTAACGACCATAATTAGCTGCACTGAAAAGAGAAAATACCATGAGAAACAGTAGCTGTTGACAAACTACTACTGTCAGTGGGAGCCGAGTGCACCGAGTTCACTCCTTTTCCTTTATTCTCAGAGGTTTAGGGGAGTGTAATGAGACAGGCAGCTGCCACAGGGAGGAGTGGATGAAGACGTTAATAAAACCAGTGTTGGTATAATTAAAAAGACCCTGGAAGAGATGGGAGAAATCTACGTCTAAGCACTTTCACTGCCAGGAGTGGGAACGTCACAATGGCGGAATATGTTTTATATGATTCATAATGACCTGCACTTGAGAATCCATTTTGAAGCTGGTTGTCTGTTGTCTGTAGGGATAATAAAGAGTCCACGGGACACAGGACTTCAAAGCTGGACAGGCATTTCAGCCCAAAGGTTAATGTAAATGTAAAGAATGGGTACAGAGTGAATAAACACACATGGCATAGGAGAGGTGATAGAATGGTCAGTATTCACACACACACATGCTCAGTGACAGAGTCAGTATCTCCCACACTTCGCAGCCTGACTGAGCTCCAAGCTTATGAGACTGAGAGCAAGGTGGGCAGGAGAGGAGAGAAAGTGGTGGACAAACGGGGGGAGATGCTGGGAGAAAGAAACTCTGAACTAAAAAGTTATTTCCAGGTATTTTGAGAAAAAGAACAACTTTGTTTTGCAACCTTTGCTTTGGACCCATGAAAGCCACTGTAAACCTATAACCTAACTATGAAATCTAGCATCTTATGTACATATTAGGAAGCACCAAAAATTACTAGAAATTTCTAGTTTCAAGTTTCAGTTGTAATTTGAAATATTGTCTTTTACATTTTTCTACCTACCATTCCATCTATCATCATCTTTATGCACATCCACTGGTAACAACATGTCATTCAATTTGTATGCGTTTCAAGAGACAGATCCATTTACAGGTTTTCGACATGAAGCTTGAATGCTGCACTAGAAATACATTGGGATACATTAGATGCTGGCTCCCAAAAGATCCTGACTCCTCTCTCTAGAAATATAAAGTAAATCATTGTTTTTCCAGTAGTCATTGTGGTCTCATACACTTTATTGATTTGGACCCTCGAATAACCTTTTGTAAATTGTTGCTCCTTTAATAGGACTTTAGGGCGAATAAAAGGCTTTAAAGACTGCTGTGTGGGCTTTGACTGACAACTCACTCGCCTGCCGAGTCAGCCATTTAGAGTTTCTGTTTATTGAATA
>JAPQRN010000017.1:17322932-17349119 GCA_037367275.1 Coranthus polyacanthus
AACCAGTGTTTACTGGTTGCTTTATACATCAGATGTTTTTCTTACTTCCCATGTGACTCTCAGTTTACATTATTGCTTATTGGTTCCATGCTGGTTTTGTAGTTTTGTTATTTTTCTCATTTCTCCCCAAAGCACAAAGCAAGACTGAAGATAGCACAACTTTATAGAAGTAACATTAACTTCATAATCCAAATCAATTTTTAAGACCTGTTAAAACCATATTTAAAATTCAGATTATTGGATTTTGGACTTTGGAAAAATTCTACATCCATGTTACCTTGTTGGGGACCCATCAATACAGATTAATGTTGTGTACGTGTACATATGCGTCTCAGACTATCTCGGCAAGTGGTGTGAGTGATCAGATCACAATACGTCTTGGTGGTCATTTACACTTGAATTTAGCACTGTCCATTTGTGATCCATTTTCCAAGATGCATTTCAAAAATCAAGCGTAAATAGGAGACGCTGGGTTCACTGGTTGATTGGGAGAATGAAAGTGGGGCCACACAATTCACCACCAAACCCCCACCCCTGTCACACTGATGTAACACAGAGGAGTGCCTAATGTGGACTTAGAAATCAACCACAAAACAGATCTTTGGACGTGTCAACCTACATAGTAGGGAGGCGGGACAAATAGAGGTTGTCTGTTTGCATTATAGGCCAGAGTGGAGCTTTGGAGCAGGTTTACTGTAGAAATGAGTTTCTGAAGACAGCAAAGGCAGGTGCTTTTACACTTCTGTAGAGACGTCCAGGCACACTCAGTATCATTAAAAAAAAGTTAAGCCTTCACAACAGTGGAAAAAGACGTTGTTAATGTAAGCTCCCTTCTGCCGTCCGACCCGGTGTGACACCAGGTGACAGTAATGCATTGGGGACAGGGGATTGCTGCAGTGTCGGAGCTGTGCCCTCGACAGTGACGCCTTAGGATACCCACTGAGGAGCCAGAGGGAGCTATTATGGCCATCAATCAGACCAACTGGGCTGCCACCGCAGCAGCAGCAGCAGCAGCAGCAGCAGCAGCAGCAGCAGCAGCAGCAGCAGCAGCAGCAGCAGCAGCAGCTGCTGTACACCGACAGCTCCTTCAAGACAAAAGGAACTCACAGCCAGCTAAAGCTAGTCTGTGCTCCCTGCGGCTCCTTAATTTAACTACTCTGCCAAAAGCTGCTTTAGCAGGTAGCACATTATGACTGCAGGTTCCTCGTCTACCCTGGTATGTTGCTAAATGTGGCTCGTGAAGCGTTGGATGTATTATTAGCCACAGTAGCATGGGGTCAACACAGTTTTTAGTGCACTGTCAAAGTTAAGAAATAGTAAGAGAAATAGAGAATGAATATCACAGGGAACAACTCACAGGGACATTCAGTATAAAGACCTTGAGTTGCAGATTGCACAGACTTAAATGACAACCAGGGCTGCAACTAACAACATTGCCAATCAATCTGACAACTATTTTCTTGATTTATTGATTGTTTGGTCTATAACATAAAAATGGTAAAAAATGCCAATTGGTGTTTACCACAGCCTTTGTGCATTGGTCGTCACCATTACCTTTAAAGTGCAATACTTCAGGAATGGCTTGATAGAATAACACAAACTTTAGCACAAATTTTCACTTGGACACGATGAACTGAAATGATTTCAGTGTCCAAAGGTCAAAGTTACTATGAGCTCATGCTGGTCCATTCGAATGAATGTGATATCTCAGGAATGCCTTATGGAAATTTCTTCAATTTTGACACAAACATTTACGCGGACTTAAGGATGAAGTTATTAGAATTTAGTGGCCAAAGGTCAAGATCACAAATTAAATCAAGTAAAGGCCGCTACACTAAAAAGTCTGTTACTGGTTTTGGTGTTGTACCTCCACAATATATAAAAATACACCATTATCAACTGGTATTTCTTACAGTGGCTAACCTGGCTAGAACTGGTATTGCTATCGTTTTTTTTACTTGTACTGGAACACAGTCAACTCGAGCGCAACGACATTCCCAGCTCTGACTGCCAAGGTAGGTGGAATGCAGCATCAGTTACAATGTACAGGAGCTCCTTTGTATTTGTATAGAACTGATGGCTTGCTTTAATGACTTTGGATATATCAGTAATGTACACAACACATCACTTCTGTACCAGATGTTGCTCATTAGCCACAAGCTATTGAGCTTCTGTGACTGCCACCTGTGGTATTGAAGCATTCAAAGAGAGACCAAACATCCTCCCACATTTCTGTGTGATTCACACAGGCCTGAAAGGAAGGGGAGTGCCGGTCCATGAGTCTGTTTACTTATTAAAGCTGCTGCTCGCTGTGGCTGCCCTGGCTGTGTCTGGACAAGCCTCCTGAAACTAGAGAGCACACCGGAAATGCCTTGGACGTTGATAGGCCCTACAACACGAGAGACATGACTGAAATGATAGTGTTACTAGTACAACGGCACTGCAGAGGTGTGAGTGACTGCCGGTCCACACTGTGTGCTTAGTTTGTGTGCAGAGAAAACTAATTCAGGATGTGTACTGGCAAATAAAGTCACAAACTGGGTGAGTGAGAGTTAATTATACAGTAGGTGGGCAAACTCATACATCTATATGGTCTAAGTTAATTTTTGTACAAGAGGAAAACACTGAATCAAATATTTCCACAGCTGCTATGAAAATGCTGTTCAGTGTTGCAGTGTGGTTCGTTCACAGTGTTCGTTCATTCGTGTGCATCATACAAGTCGCACTGGCAACCTTAATCTACAGATCTTGTTATCACTGTAGCCATTAGCATTAGTTTCCTGCACTGACAGCAGTGGGGTCAAAGGCACTGCCTTCCTTGCTCCTCTGGATCACACATGGAGGGAGTCTCTAGTCGCTGATATACCTGGAGTGACACTTTCCTCCTCGTTGTTAGTGCAACACAGATAGAAGGCTATTCATTTTTAAAGCTTTCAAACAACAACAGAAGGAAAGCTAAAAAATTAAACAGCTAAGGCTGGCATTGTGACTCCTCAAATTTATCTATTTATCTATTTCTTATTGTGTGAAAGAAAAAACATTCTTTGAACCAAACCAGCGACAACAGCGTGTCTTGAAAGGCTGCAATTACAAAATGTTTTTAAACCGATAACTTCAATTATTAGATTAGTCCATTAATCTAATGATTCTTCCAAGGATTTAAATTTTTTTGTATTTTCTCAATTCATTTTCTCCTATAAATACTTTATCTGCAAAGGTTTGCTTACACCAACCTACAGAGTGACGTTCATGGAAACTGTTTTTTTTTTACAACTTACAACTTGCAATAGTCCTGGAAGATGGTATTATCATACAGTTGTGTTAGAGAATTGAAGAGGAGTTCTTGTAGTAGTCATTTCAGTTTTACAAAGCATGCAGAGAACCATCTTATTTGGTCTCTGTTTAAAGGACTCACACTTTTAACAGTTGTATTTAAACATTTTAGAATAAAGTTTTATGTTCAGTATGCTTAGGAGGGGGAGCTGCTATAACTGCAGATGAATGTAAAGAGACACACATAACACATTGCAAATCGATGTATTAGTGTGTTGTTCCCAAAAATACATGTCATCACTGTGCATCAGGTGCATTTATTGCACCATGCAACTTAATGAATCATGAGCTAAATTCAGTGGCCTGGCAGCCAAAATCCTGTCACAGATTCCTTCTAAAAAGCCCTAACAAGGAGCTGGGCCTCAATCGCAGAGAAAAACATCACAGGATGAGGATTAGTGCAGAGCTGCATTCAGTCTGTCTTTGTGACGCTCCTTTATCACCAACACGGCTGCAGGGTTTCCTCTCATGAACCTGCAGCTATTGCATATCACATCATATCACAACACATGCGAGGAGACACTCTCGAAACAATACAGGAGGACAAAAGAATGAAAATCAAACCATCAGAAAACAAGCATCCCACTGGTCTACCATAGTGTAATTAGTAGAGCAGGGCTGTAGTTAGAGGATGATAATTGAACTGGAGTAACCGACAGGGAGAGTGGAAAGTAAACAGTTAAAGGGACAATGACCTTCTGCCTAATGAGCCACAGAGTCCTTTTGAATCCACCTATTATCCTATTAATGGATCCAGGAGGAATTCCTTCAGATGGCATTAAGGGTTCCCCTGGAGAGAGCTAAACCTGGGAGGAGGAGGGGGCACAAAGGAGGAAGAGGCCCTCCCTTCACTTCAGCGCTTGGCCCCCTCATTCAGGTCGATTGGTCATGCACTTCCCTTCCAGACACACACACCCAATAAACACTCAAGCGCACATGTACGAACAAGGAACCAAAACAGCGTGCCCCCCTGCCGTCACAGGACCAAAGGACTGTCAGTGCATCAGGGCTAGGCTTGTTTACATCAAGAGTGGGGATCAATACTGTCGAAGCTCAAAAGGTTGCAGCGGCCTCCACAGCTACTCTCGGTGATTTGAGGAAATGCCTGGGAGGTTTTCAGGCACAGACACAACACATGAGCTGTTTATTAATACAGTGATACTGATCAAAAATGGAACTGGAATGCAACAAAAAAGTATTCCTTCTCCCTCCTTTTTTCCATCCTCTCCTTGACGAATAGAGAGATGGGCATGCATAGGGCTGGGCGATGTGTCCAAAAATAATATGATAAAAAAAAATCAATGTACAATCAATCAGTCGATATCAATACTTAACACAATAAATGTCAAATCATTTTTTCTTTTAAGTTTTATGGCTGATTTTTGGTCCCGAGTGAAAGATGAAGAAGAATTTGTGATATTTAATTAATTATTATTCAAATAAGACTATATGACTATAGATTATTCATAAAAGATGCAACAAGACAAAAACAACGTCAAAGATGCAAAAAGAAGAAAACAATGTAAAACATGGAACAACATCTACATAAAAGACATGAGACACAACAAGATGCAACAAGACGAAAGTAACGTAAAAGACGTAGCAAAACAAAAAAAGATGCAACAAACAAAAGACAAAAACAATGCAAAATTCAGTAAGTTGGGGTTTTAAACTATTCCTTACGATGAGAACATGTCAAATTGACAACATAACATTTCAGAAATCTAGAGGTAGAACATTCAAAACAATTATGATGACGAACAAAACACTGTAACTTTTTTACCTATGTAAACATTGGAATGTAAACAAAATTAACCCTAAAAAGAAAGATGTAGATCATTATAAGGACTGCAATATAAATTTCTATTGTGATAAATGTCAGTATTGTTTTATGGCACAGTCCTAAGTATGCATGTACAGTTCTGCCTGTAACAGGGGCAGGCTGGCCTGAATCTGAACAAATAGAGGGGAGGAAAAAGCGTGGCATCGAATTACACATGGCTGATTGGTGGGACTGTCCACAGCTTGGGTCAGGGAAGGACAGGGAATAAATACGAGGCCTGGGCCACATGGTCCAGATGCACTGCTGACACCAGGGTAAACACACTTAGGAGATAAAAGCCTAAACACAAGCTAAACTTCTCAGAAGGCTTCTACCTTCAGGCCACACAGTAAAAGTCACCATGAAAGCCACAGGAAATATTCTAAACTAACTCTTTTTCCGCAGGTCTGTTTCCGAGCTACAGGCCTCTTTCTGCAACTGAAACAGAGGAGGAAAGAGATCTCTCTCGCGCTCTGCTTTATGTGTTCCAGATGGTGATGTCATTTTATTTCTGGAAACGCAGAGCCGACTGACTTCGGTTCGCCACAAGTGATACAATAACTGGATGAGAAGAGAGTCCAACTGTGCGAACCTGCACGGCCTCCACCACAACACACATCAAACTGCAATCATGTTACTTTGTCATTACAGCAACTTGAAGCAACACAAAGACTCATTCAAACCACATACGTAAAACAAACAATGATGACTACTGTGCTTGTGTTTGAGCTCAATCAGTGAAAGCTTTCAACGCTTCTATGGGAAAATAATAGCGATTTGAGGCCACAGTCAGAAGGGCTACCAATTAGACAGGCTCAGAGGTGCACACATTAAGACAGGCTTCAACATTATACTGTACAGTTACTTTCTGGATACAATAGAACTGAGCATTTGTTATTCCTGTGCTTTTTCTGCTATAACAAGTAGGTCTGTCACAATTATTACATAATGGTCCGGTAGTGATTATTTGAGCGGATTGTGACCATTTTGTATGATTGTTATTCCCTTGCATGAAAACAGCTGGATGAGCCTGAAGGACATGTCATTTTCCACCATTTTTAATGATATCATCTCATTGTGCCCTTTACTTCTTCTTCTTCTATAGTTTAATGCCACTTGAGTAGAGAATTTAAATCGAGTCTTACCAGAGCAATGCTAAAATACCATACAGGAATACGTAAAATCTGTGTGCAGATTTCTTAGTGCAACTATGCACACTGGGTTTTTAATTCCATAAAAAAGTCAGAGTTTGTGGATTTCAAGTGACATTATATCTCAGAGACGCTTGACTTGAGGCTAAAGAATCTTTTATGTAAATTTCATTGGTCAAATGTACATTTCCACAGGTGGAAATCCACTGAAATTGAGGTCAAAATGTTTTTGCTCCCACATTAATCCCACATTAATTTTCCACACGGATGTTCACACATTCATAAGAACCCATAAAAATCAGTTTTTATACATTTCCATGCAAGTTTTTTGGATTAAAATCCATGCTTGGTGTGAAATGGTTTTCAGCGCCACCAACTGTTTATCTCTAGGTGCTTAGCTTTGTGACATTAACATTGTGGATTTGTTGTAATTTTTGTTTACAAAACCTAAAATGCAAATGCAACCATATGTTCCAATGTTCAGTACCAATAAATAAGTGTATTATTATCCATATCACCAAACAATTTTGTCTTATACTACTATAGTGGCAGAAAATGATCAGGAAAATAATTGCAATTATCTCTAGGACATTAATTCATCAACTGAAATTTCATGGTTGTGACGGTCCTAATAACAAGTCAAAAGTCTGCAGTGAAGGCCTGAGAATCTGGTTAAATAATAGAACAAATGTAGTTGAAGACAAGCAATTCATCAATTAACTGAGAAAATAACCAGCAGATTAACCATGAATGAAAGTGAAACTGATGGAGCTAGATGAGCATGCACTGCCAGTTTCTCTTCCATGAGAAGCTCAGACTAGCAAAAGTAAACAATAAGATAAATGGACGGCCTCTAACTGAAGCCACACACTGTTTTTTGTCACATCAGTACAAAATGTACTGTATCTCTGAGCTCTGGAGCCTCACTGCACTGCTCCGTTCACTGGGATTATTGGGGTTAAATCAGTGCTGATGAAATGCTCGTCAGCATACATTCAGCTGACAGTCCACCCAGACTGCCTCTGCAGCAGAGAGTGTGTGTGTGTGCCGATCATCCAAACCGCATATGAACGTGCAGGTTTATGACAGCACCAAATTTAACTTGACACCCTACCCCTGACCCACTGTCCTTCGTTTCTCTGCTCTAAATCCTTTAATCCTCACTGAGGTCTGTCCCCTTGGACGCTCCTTGGGGGGCCATCCTGTGGAGCTCTGACACACCACAGGGTGGGGGACAAGTTTGACTCCCACCTTCTCATTGGGGACTAACCCCCCAGAGTCCCAGCACTGCAATGGTGTTTTCACCTGTCAAATAGGGTTGAAAAGAAGCACAGTGGGTGCTGGAGGACTTGGCTGGGTTGCTAATGCTTGAGCCATTGTGTGGGAAATGATTCTATTGTTTTGCAGTGTGAGGATTAAGGTACACTGAGTGCTCTGCTGTAATGGCTTTATTATACAGCCAGGCATGTGCAAGAGCTTAGAGAAAACATCTCTAAATCTCAGCCACTCCTCTGTACACCATGTATCGATGCATTATTTTTTATAGCATGATTCTGCAAACCATGACATTTTCTCCGCATATAAGTCCTGTCTTATATATTTCATTGGCACATTGCCTGCTTTTTCATTTATCATGAGTGCTTCATTGTTATCCATCATATTAATCAGCTTTCATGACAGCTCCTACCTTTCTAAGGCTGTCCTCTATTGTTCTGCTTTGACAGAACCCCCAAATCAGTCTCCTATCCCTTTTCTTTGGCTATTAATAAAGCTGCAATCCCTCTGTTTTACTTCGGAGGTGAATAAAGTTCATCCTCCATTCACCTGCTTGCCTTGTCATAATTGTAATAAAGTGCAAAAATGAATTAATTCAGACAAGGGGTGGAAGCATGCTGTTGTCTACTCTGCCCATAATCCACAGGTTGCTATAAACACAATAAAAACATCATGAGGGTAAAAGTTGTCTATGAAAGCCACATGTGGAAGGGAGAGGCATAAGCCGAGCCCTCGGGGCTAAAAGGTGTCCTCCACCCCCACGGCATGATGGAGAAGGGGAGCGAAAACAAAGCAAAGCCCTGCGAGGAGGGGGAGCAGAGGAGGACACCCGCCGCTGCAGCCTCCACGCAAAGCAACAGCGGTGCACGCCGCCTTGTTACAATGTGACAACACCTTAAACACCTTCCTGTTATTTTGCATAGTAGACAGTTGGATTTCCTCTAAACAATACCACACGGACGTGTTTGTTTGCGCGCGTGTCCAAACAGCAGCGACAACCACGTTAACATGCCGCGTGGTGCTCTGAAACGACAGCACAGCCACCATTACCTTTAATAATAAAGAACAAGAAACAGACAGAAGTGGTTGCTAACCTGCAGGTGTTGCTCCAAATATCCGCACCACCGGCACTTTCTTCACGTCGCTCTCCCTGAATTCAGAATAGCAGACGTCCAGGTCTTTAATGGGACTTGCCAGATAGTAGTCTGCCGTTACGATACGCACCGCGAACATGACTGCCGTCCGTGCCCGTCAGAGAGGGACAAACTGCCAGAAAAGCCGAAAAAACTACCGGCAGAAGTCCATAAGACGCGGGGACCTCGGCTGCCAGTCCACACCAGCCGAAGGCGATGCTGTCACGGCTGCAAAACAACGACGAAGCCGAGGGGAAGCCCGGTTGTGTCCCATGAAAAAAAACCCGAAACAAAGATTCCCGTGGCTTCAACGCGCCCCGAGAAGCCCGCCGTTAAGGTCCAGCTGCAGCCGCGGAGGGCTAAACTCGACGGCGGCGGGATATAATATTACGCTCCTTAGCTGTCGGGTCCATGTTTTACTTATAAATGAGACTGTGGAGTGATTTTAGCTTTCTGTGGTGTTTCTGTTTCCAAACAGTAATACGTTCCCCAGACTTCCGGTCTGTAGCATTATCTTTCCAAATCACGCCTCAGAACTAGTCCCAGCCAGTCCCGTTTTTATCAGACAGACAGCCCCTCCGTGGTGCTCCTTCTTCTTCCATAACAGGCTAACCCACGTTAGCTAACCTATGAGGGTATGTAACCACAGCCGTCAAGTTAGTCGCAGTAAAAAGTAGGGTACTTCCTGGTCCACATTTCAGATTAAAAGAGATTTGAAGCGAAACAGACACAGTGATACAAAGAATCGAAGGGGAAAAAAATCGCAATTATTTTGAAAGGATCACATCTGGCACAGCTGGTTTTGGCTAGCAGCTGTACGTAAAAGCGCAGTGCTTGGTTTAATTGGCTGCTGCTTAACCCATAGTTCATATGGTCATATAGGGTTGTTTCGCCAGTAAAAGAATATTTATGTAGCCTATGTTTGACATGGGCTCCTTTATTTCAACTATTTAAAAACACTTCCGGTTGGATAAATACTTTGTTATCCTCAGTTTGTGCTGTATGATAGCTAATAGCCTATATATGCTATATTACTATGATAGATTTTTCCCCCCTAAGACTAAAGGGAATTTAAACTTACAATTTATACTACTGCTAAGTTTCACTTTTAGAAGAATTTATTTTGTAATTATGTGCAGTTAGGTACATACATATATAACATATTGCATTTGCAGCCTCATTATAAATCATACCAAAGAGCTGGATAGAATCTCATTACACTCTCTGTTTGTTGTGTGCATCTTTCATATTGGCTGAAATAACCACAAAGTACAATGTGATTATTGTGAAGTCAGTTCTGACCAAAGACTGTATTAAAGAATTAATACAAACAAAATGTCGTGCTGTTTGGGCACTGGCGCATAGGGACCTTTTTAATTTCAAATATTAATTTCAAATATTTATTATTTCTATTCATTATTGATTATGCTTTAAGTGATTTTTCACGAAGGCAGGTAAATTAACTAATACATCCTCTTATGACAAAGGGCATATGGCCTTGTTTTAAGGAGATGAATCCACCTGAGAGTTCAGTTTACATTCTAAAATCACATATATTTTTTTCACACAACTGGCGTTTTTTTTCAATTCAATATTGTTCAATTTGAGGAAAAAATTAAACACTGAAGCCTTTAGACGACCTGTAAGGAGCTAGGAATGCACAAAATATAATTCAGCAGTGGAATGAATATGTAAAATCTGAACAAGTGGGCTGGGTGTATTTGTAAAATCCATCTACAGCCCTGCTCATGTTTGGAAACTCTTTACTTTGGCTAATTTAATCCAGTTAATTTGCATGTCAGTTAATCCAAATTTCTCCCAAACACCATCAGTATATGACCTCTTAAAAGCTCAAATGTCACAAATTAGCCTTTAAATCACAGCTTTACTGATGGCTTTGTTTGTTCTTTTAAAACCTAAATTTGCATATTTTTTTTCCTGTGCTGAACCACCCTTACATGCTCTACAGCCTCTACAGTGTGTATGATGCTGTTCTGCCTCCTACACATCAGGCTGTTCAGTATTCCACTCAGATTCTCTTAATGGCCTATACATGGCAGGCGGCACTCGTGGATGTGCTGAGCTCACTGCTTTCTCCCCTCAGTGAAAGAGCCATAAGCCTCTCCAAACAGCTGGTTCGGTCCGGTTCATGCCGGGGACATCGTAGTCAATGACTCCCCGATGATGAAAAATGTTTCATTAGCATTTTCATCTCGGTGGAGAGGGTGCCTCTGTCTGCTGGAGTGTGTGTGCTGACCTTGAGTGAGAGCTTGGTCCTCCTAATGAACCAATCAGCAGGCGCCTGCTTACATTTGCCAGCAGCACGCCTGAGGCCTATGGGCCTGTATGAGGGACACATTTAACATTAAACTAAACTAATCCTGAAATATTCCACATGCCATATTTAATGCAGTACTTGGTTGGAGCTCTTATCTTAAGTGCTTTACAGTACACAGAGTGCATTCCCTTTTTCTGTATGGATGGCCCCCTCAAACTTTGATGATAAGAGTAACATTTTCTCACATTTCCAGCAAGGAAACCCAACTGTTTTTGAGATTGTGTCCCCTCAAGAAAGATGGATGTGAATAAAAGTAGCAAAGGAGTGTGACTGTAACGAAAACTTCACCCCCAAAATCACTTCACATATTTGTATTACTAAGTTACACTGCATATAATAATATATAATAATAGTATATAATAATAAATAATAATATATAATAATAATGATCTCGTCAAGCATATTTTTCATTAGAGAAGTAATCTCATTGTAAGAAAATATGTCTAACTTCATCATCTATATTCCAGATAATACTGAGATAGATTTAACCAGTAACAATCTAAAATAATGGTTTGAAACACATCCCAGCAGAGGAACAAGAGTGTTTCCCTGACTTTAAGAGTGACACCACTTGGACAAGTTTTCAGTTTAAGAATATCAAGTCTATCTTAAAAAACTGTATTTTCATTGCTTATAATAAGCACAACTTGGTTAAAATGTAGCTTTTTTTTTCTTTTCATTTTCAGTAACTAGCCAATTATTTGGATGATTGACTTCACCTGTGAATAACTAATGTTGTTTTCGGGAGGAGATATGAGTGGTGCTATAGATTTTTAACACAGAGACTGTTTTCTGATTGGATGATGTGATGATTGAAGCAGCTCCTCCTGTGTGTACATCATATAAACTGGAGTCTGTTTTGTGCTGGGAGCTGGTGTACTGATGGTGTTAGCTAACTCCACTTCTATGCGACTGTCTCAGTTTCCTCTATGACAACAGCCTATACATTGATTTCCATGTAGGACCCAGGTCGGTTTATCTGCAAAAGTCCTTACACTCTCTCCCGAGTTCTGACTGCTTCAGTGTCTCTTTTTTGCTCCTCTACAGCAGCAACACTAGCTACTGAAATGGAGTTCAACACATTACCGGTTCCCAACACAACACTCCAACAATACTTGGTTAGTTCCAACTCAGTTTCTAAGCTAACGGTAGCTAGTCTTACACTAGGGTCTCTTTACAGAGCTAGTGTAAAACTAGCTGCGTTACCTTAGAACTTGAGCTACCATTATCTTAGAAATTTGAATTAGCAAATATCAACAGACATCCAGCTCCCAGCTCAAAACAGACTGTAAACTACGTGTACAGTCACTACTACACTGTTTTTTGAGCTGCATTATGGATTATGGATCCGGTGCATTTGAAGACATGACTTGGCATTGACTGTTAATGAGCTAACCAGACTCATCAGGATCCTCCATACTCCCACTGCAGTGACCATTTAACATGCCTTAGGTTTGATCCTACAGCTGAAGGTTCACGCCTGGAAAAGAAAAGAAATAACACAAGACCACTTTTCATTAGACACGAATTAAGGTTGTTTTGACCCTGAAAGAACATCTCAGCAGAATTACTGCGTGTTGTCACTGATATACTGTAGATGGATTGTATTTTACAAGCGGCAGGATAAAGGGGTAGGAGATCCAGCCCTTTTTTGGGGAAAATAATCTATGCCCGGTTGCTTTAGACTCACCAGATAAGGCCGAGTCAAGTGGCACACAGGTCCTGGAACAATAACAAACAGTGGATTTATTGGTGCTGGCGGCCCTTGTGTTTATAGAAAGCAGCCTCGTGCAGGAGCTGATAAAAGCCTGGCCATCACCACAGTTCCCTTCACACACACTGATGTGAGCAAATCATTTTTTTTTGTCAGGCTTCATTAATAAACAGGCTGACAGAACTCTACTAATCAGTACACACTGAGGTGTAAACGCTTATCAGAGTGTGGAAAGCAGCAACTGGAGGTTTCCGTTGTCACACTTCCTGTGGCCTGTCTACAGACCCTTAGGCAAATTTGTGGCTTTTATGATTGTCTTAAGACTCGCGGATCAACCGCAAACATCATTTTGAAAAGAAGACAGCCCAGTCATTGAGTTCAAAATCGTAACATTTATTTCGAAGTAAAATTAAAATATAAAACTAACTGGAAATGAAAACTCCATGAACAGGCCGTCAGTGCTGAGAGTGTCCACATTATTTGGGGCATGCTGCCACCTTCTGGTTAACATTTGCACAACCAAAGAAAAGAGAAAACATTCGGCAGTTAAAAATGCTATTAACATTTATATACTGTTCCTACCTTTAATGTAGTTGAAGTTCAAATTTGAACCAGCCCAAGAATCCCCTCAAAACAAGTGTCTACATCCAATTTTGAACTACAGATCTGTTGAAAATGTATAAATAACCTCTCTGACATTGATAAATGGGTGGTTAATTCTTAACTATTGAGCTGGAAGAGTTGTTTTTTCAGGTTTTACACCACTCATTAATGGAGGAAAAGCTTCTACTATCACACTATATCATGTCAAATTTGAGACCTAAGACATAAACACATTTGAATATATTTTATTGAAACAGAAACCTGAGGTCCATTTCAGATTCGATCAAATTTGACCCACAGCAGCTTCAGAAGTGTACCTTTTTTGAAACTGTTTTCCGTGTTGCACTTTTTCGGTCACTTTAGGAAAAGTCATTAAATTTCAGACTAAAAGAAAAACAAACACATTCACAGTCATTTAATGCTGTCAAATGTCAAAGTGGGTCAAATTTGGCCCAAACGGTATGAAAGGGGAAAATGATGATTTACTGTTTTTCCACAATAAGTTAATCATGTCAAAATGGAAGTGGAAGCTTAATTTAGTGTCATTAAGAAATGTGTCTTCTCGTATGTTGTCTCATTTCATTCTTGCCTCATAAGGGTTTCGTGTTGGGAGCCGTTTGTTTGTTGACATTAGCTAACTCTAATATTAACTAGCTGACATTTCCAAGCTAACAACTCGACTGTCTTGGCTGCCTACATACGCGATAACAGGTTGTACACTCATTTTTAAGTACAGGACTCGGGTTTGTTTTTCCACAAAAATCCTCACGCTCACTCTAGAGTTCTTCAGCGTCTCTCTTCTACAACAGTGTACAACGCTAGCTAACATTAGCTTAGAAATGGAGTTAGCCAACATCAACAAATGACCAGCTCCTAGCACAAAACACACTCCAACACAAACTCCACATAAATACACACAAATATTACATGCTGAACCTTTAATATATGCATTTTATTGCCCCTTTAATTGCAGCTGTTTTTAAAGCAACACTAATCAATATTTTTACAGTATCAAATAACCATGTGTAATGTGAAAATGGTCACTAACACTGACAAAAGTTGAGCGTCTTAAGAGCTAAAGTCAGATACTATCTTCAAGGAAAAATATGAATGCATCTATAATATTAATAATAATAAAAAAAAACAAAAGAACAGGTCCAGAAAGATGCAGTAAGAGTTGTGAGTGGTCAGCAGCTATACAACAGCTAGCTTATCAAAAACAGAAAAACATCAGCATTTTAAGATATATCAATGTTTTAACTGATTCTGTGAAATCCTACAAATAATCTGTTGGCACAAGTCAGGCTCTGTTCAATATATAATAGTTGAGTTCTTTTTGGATGAAGACTGAGAGGCACAGTATTTAGAGTACGAAGCATGATCAAACTGTGCTGAAATTAATTATTCAGCAGAACAACCAGTAATTCTGTATCTAAGACATAAAACGTTTTAAAACTACTCTGCCTCAACAACCGTCCTCACTGAGGTTCATGTCACACCACGGCTCAACCCTACAGCATGTGGTGTTTTGGACAGAATAGACCTTTTCTTTTCTGTTGTTTGTTGCTGGTCGGTCTGCGTTTTGCAAGTCTTTTCAGAGTGGTCGAACAGTGAGGGTAAGGTCCGCTGGCAGCCGTGGGATAATATAGCGCTCCTCCCTGAGCAGGCGCAGCAGCAGGTCCTGGGTGTCCTGGGGCCAGCGGTAGATCCTGGTGCTCTGCATCCAGCTGGGGACGTGTCTCTGTGACACAGCCGGCAGTACAGTCAGTAAGTTAGCTTCACATCAAGATTTGAAACATTTGCACACAATGTAGAAACACTGGGTGCAACTGCTCCCTTTCCAAGCATTTCCACAGTAACAAACAACGATTGTTATTTTCAGGTGCAAACATGATTATGAGCACTATTCAAGTGCCAAATCGAAACGTCAAACTGCTGAAATGATGATGATATCATGCTACTCAACACACTCGACAAACAATAAGCTTTAACTTGCCTTGGTCGCGGTGGGAAACAACACAGGTACCAGTCTGAAATTCAGGCAGCCTTGTTGTATGAACTCATTTTGGATCTGTGCCAACAGGATAAAGATCAACACACATACAAAGATTTCAGTTACACATGGACATACAACTTAAACAAAGGCAACACAGCTGAGTAAAAGAAAACACTGAAAATATTCCACTACAAGTAAAAGTTCTACATTCAAACTCTTAGTTACTTCGTTTTTAGAATCATTTTACTGCTGCATTCATGCGTACGTTACATTTTACTGCTGTACATGTTTAAGGTTGAGCTCATTTGAACTACTTTATAAACCGTTGGCAGTTTAATCTACAGCCATGCATCATATTCTATAAGATTGTCATATGTTTGTAGCGTCGCTGTGGATGATATGTACATATTACAGCTCAAAATGTAATAAAAATGTTCTATAACCTGTGGTGAAGTGAATGGTTTAGTGTTATGTGCTTACTGCACTGAGTCTGTTTTCTGATATTACATAATTAAAGTGGTAATGTTTGGAAAAAAAGTCCAAAAAGCTAAACATGACAACATAAACCATAAACAAGTGAAATGTATTTTTTCCTCTTTTTGCCTTTTTTTTGGAATATCAAGTCTGGCATTTTACTGAGAATGTCCCAGCACATTTAAAAACACTCTTTGGCTTCACAGGAAGACTCAGCGTACTATCCTGGTTCTTACCATGTACCTGTGAGAATGCACAGGCCCTGGGTGGAGCTGGGACTTTCCGAGAAATTGTCTCAGCAGACATTTCCTTATTCTGTTGATCTTCATGTGGGAGGAGGGAGTTTAATGACATACGCAAACCACTAGAGGGCGACAGTGAATGCATACAGCCCTGCCTCAGCGCACTGGACTATTTCACATTCTCAAAAAAATTCATTTTAAAACCAAGTACATGTAAAAACATTGCATTTTGCATCAGTATACTACAGCCTTACACCTAAAGTATACTTAAAATATACTTCTAGAAAGTAAAAAGTTAGGTCACAATTATTAGACAATTATGTCACTAGTATTATATATGAAGTAAATAACTAGTACCTATAAGTTTACTTCAGCTGCAAGTTTCAGAACTAGTTGCAAATAAAACTTAAGTATAAACTTTAAAGTATAGTAAACACAAAATTGGGCCAATTCAGTCCCATAAGTATTGAAATAGAAGACTTACAGGTATACCACTAGTGCTGTGATATTGGTATACTTTCTACATAAAGTATACTCATGTGGTAAATACTTGAACTTTACTTAAGCTACTTCATAAAATTTAAGTATACTTTTTTATAAGGCTGAGCAGAAGAACCAAGCAGTAGTCTTGGTATCTGTTTGAGTGTTTACCTGATTGTGAATGTACTTTGTGTGCAGGCCGTGGTCGTCGTCTCCATCTCCCTCCACGTCCTCCTTATACTTGGGGCTGATGACCACAATGATGAGCACTGATTTCTGTACAATGTACAACACAGAACTTAAACCTATTTGTGCACTCAGAGTTTACAACTCTTACACTTAAAGTATACTTAAAAAAATACTTTTAAACTAAAAAGTGGAACAATTTAGCTAACAGTATATATCTAAGTTTACTTGTTGGTTCATGATTCATAATTCTAGTATCAATCAGATTCGTCCTCTATCCTTGTCTCATAATCTCACTGTCTACACTTCAGCAGTCACACTTACATCGTTCAGAAAGCTGTCCATCCATTTGGTGATGCCCATTCTTCGGATTGGATTGTCAAAGATGTCAATCTTTAAGACACAGACAGAGTATGTGATTGTACAACATATGGGAAGTCACTGAGATGCACAGATGAATGAAAAAATGGGACTTACTGCTGGTTTGAATCCCTGGTCAGTCAGGAATTTAGTGAAAGGAAGCATTTCTTTGGCTGTGTCCACAGAATATGTGATGAAAACATTTCCTGTGGTGAAACAGACAGCTGACCGTTACAGTTCTGAAGACTGGAAACGAACGTAGATGCACATGCGTGTCAAAGAACACTGATGTGACTTACTACACTCCTCAGGGAGGCTGATGGTCTTCCTGATCTCCCTTATGGGTTCTCCTGGAACTGCTGGGAAGGAGCGCTCCACACTTACTTCACGCATCACGTCAGATGCATAGGGGGCGTTTGGAGCGTTGTGGTGCTGCATCCTATTCGGGGGAGGATTCCTGTGAAGGGAGATGATCAGAAACAATATGAGATTGATGATTGAAGCATCAAATACTGAACATATTACATTATCATAAAACCATGACTCATATCATACCAGGACTGTTGACGCTGATTATGATAGTAATTGTAATTGTGATGTGGCACATTTGCTGGAGGGTGACATGCACATTGTTTGAGACACTTTCCCAGTGCTGGGTCAGGACCTGCAGAAAGGCACATAGAAGAAATGTCTGAGCAGCAGCCAAATCACAACTAACAGGGCTGGGGAGAAAACTTCAGACTAAATCTATCACAGATGTTGGGATTAGTGGATCTGTGAAGAATCCAATAAATTCTTTCAATTATAGCACTTATTGTATAGTTTGTTCCACTTTTGGAATATTGGAACTGAATTGATTCAGATGTCTAGAGGTTCATATAATTGAAGACTGATGTTGCCTGGGTACGGTGGTCCTGAGGCACAAAACGCAAACCACAAAAATGTGAGAAAACACAATAACATTTGTGAAAATGTTGTGTTTTGTGAACCTTGTGTGTTGTTCCCTTCACAGCCACTGTATCTGGGGCTAATGTTATTCCATTTCAAAATACCTGTTAATATAGCCTTTTAATAACCGTGTCACAAGACACTAAAGTCCTCCACTGAGATTTTAGCTGAATATCTCAACAAGACTGACTCAGGTGTACCCAACAGAAGAGAAAACCCGTTGCCCTAAAAAACTAGTATGCTACAGCTATACTAGTAGATCTGTGACGCTGTACTTCATAGGTACAGCAATGATGAAGTAAATGCTAATGTCAGCATGCTAACTGTTAATGCTAACATACAGAGAAATACAGCAGGCTACGTGAGCGAGGTAGAATAAGCCCTAATAGTTTTTGTATCCTTCACAGTACAAAATACAGACAATCAGCTAGCCTGCTAATTTGTGTGTTTACTGTTTACTGTTATCAAATACAACAGTACACATTAACATTCAGCAAATACCTGAAAAATGTTTAACATAACACAGTTAGAAATGTGGTTTTCCATAACTTAGGGTGACTTGACAAGTTCCCCCATCACCTCTCCCACTTCCCTCTTATCCAAAGAGGGCGGAGGTCATGGTCAGCTCTGGCTTCAATAAGCCAAGATATGTTTTCATAAACCACCACTTACAGTGACGAGTGATGTGAGGCGCTGGGTATCGTGAAGGGGCGTAGTAGGCGTAGTTATCAACAGATTTTAGCATCTGAGGGGGCTCCAAGCTCTCTGCCTCTTCTACAGAGTGTTCCTGGGGCCAGTCTGAAGGACCAGCATATCCTCTGCTGCGGTCCTGTTCGTAGCGCTGCCCCTGTTCTCTGGGACCATGAAGCCTCATGTGTCCTGACTGAGGAGGGGGCATAAAACAAGGTTCGGGGGCAGCTCGAAAGGCAGCTCTGGGTACTGACTGCACTCTCCACTGGGCTGCATGGCGGTCTGCTGCCCCAGCTGGCTCACAGCCGTAGTCCTGTGGTTGGCTCTTGTTGCTTTGTGTTTGTCCTGTACACTCCTGACAAGTCAATGGCAAGACTAGGTCCAGACATGAGGGTGTCATGCTCTCATCCATTTCAACTGGAATACTCCGGTGAGGACACAGTGCTGACAAGAAACAACATGTTTGAATGTGACTGACTGCCGTTTTCATATACCAGAAAAAAAATATGATTTGTTTGGTCATTCTTACCTTCAAAGGAGTTCATTTTGTCACCTCTGTCTGTCGCCTCTGAGGAAGTAAAGATGACAACAATTGACAACAACAGACTCACTCACTCATACTGCGTTATGTAAGAGCAAAAGCACATGAAACCAGCAGTTTCACAACATGAGGGATCCAGTGTGGAGTTCTTTTGGAGTATTTTGTAGCATACAGCGCCTGTACCTTTTAAAGCTAGGCAGACACGAGTACAAGGTACAAAGGTCAGTAGCTCTCAGCTAAAGACATGTGAGGGAGGTCTGCTTAAAGTCCAAATAAAAACTATCATATGCCCTATATATTCCCATCTCTACATTGATATTACAAAGAACAAAGTAAAAGTCTACTGTAATTCCACACCTACCTTTTCTTCAAGCTGCTTATTGTCCAAAGCACAGCACAAACCTGTTCTGAGGCAAACAGGAAATATCCCGTCTACCTGTGCTGTGTAAAACAAGGAAGTGTTGTATACCATGCAAATAATCCGGGGCATTACGTGTGCAGCTGCCAATCAAGTTGTTCTCTGTAGTCAGTCCGGTTTAATGCTATGATTTTTAAAGGCGACAGGTTTCAGTTTGACTCAACCCTTCAAAAAAGGCGTGACTCCACATAGAAAGCACACATCTGATTTGACATGTACACGACAATTGTGTTGCTCAAATGTGTTTACACTTTATTTACATAAGAGTCACTTCACAATTTTATATCCCATTGCTTGTCAAGGCAACATGGTATATATATATCACTCATGTTGTTCCATCTGTGCATCCAAAAATTCATATCACATGCAACAAATGTCATCCAAATTGCAATGTTGGGGACTACATTTTGCATTAGTTTGCTGTTAAACTACATTCAAAGTGATTCAAGTACTTGTTTGCCATTTTTTGTATCGTTAACTACTGAAAATAGGAAGGAATGGAAAGGAAAGGAATGATTTCACAATTTCTATTTTACCATTGTTTCTTCACTGTAATTGAACCCAATTTGCCACAACTCGTTTGACCTTTGTCTGGTGCATGTGTAACGCAATCATGGAGCCTGAGGAAAAATCACCATGGTCTTACTTCACCAAGTACATGACACTGACCAGCTCCAGTGATTAAACTTACATTTATATTGATGTGAACTGTGCAAGTCGATACAACAGTACATACAATCTGAACTGTAAAGATGGGAAACAAATCTAATAACACAGTGTGAAGTTGAGTGTATTAACAGTGACTTTGCAAGCAAATTTAACCAAGTAGATAAAAATGTAAAATCTTCATAAAATTCAACATTGGTGTCCCAGGCAGTGCTGCATGGGAGCAGTTTTTCAGCATCGGCAACGACATTTTCAGAACTGCCTGCCAGATAAGAACTTTGAGAGACTACTCATGTGTTGTCATGTAGTTTCTGTGTTTAAGCATGTGGGTAAAACACAACCTTAACTATATTAGTTTCATCATGGCTCAAATGTAACCCTAACCCTTAAATGGGTCATTGGTGACATGGTGGATGTTAAAAGGTTAAATATTGTTTATTCTCAAATGTAGTTTTGCTGTAGTTCAACAACTTTCAGTGTGAAGTAGTTGGATGTTTGCAAAGCTGTTCTTCCAGAATACTTTCCCCAACACTGACCACATGGTGGCACCAGAGGAAAAGTTGTGGCATCAGCAAAAGGCGGTAGGCTTTGGTCCATCAGGGACCATGACTGTCAATGGTCAGTTGACTGACACACCATCTGAGTTGATGCTTCACTATAGCATGGGTCAATACAAATAAAACATTTCAAAGATAATTTTTCATTCGGTCTTTTTTAATAACTTACATGTATCTTTTATCAGTAGATGGAATTTGCTCAGGTGTAATGGAAATTGCTTAGTTGTCATTGTCTGCTGTAGAAGACTGTAACGCCCTGCTCAGACCAAAGATCCACAGTGAGATGAAATGGAGACCTGCCAGCTCAGACCAATTCAACTAGATGAGACGGTTTATTGTTTCAATGGCAGCAACTCTCTTGCATTTGAATGCTGGCTTTTCAGGCTTTTTGTAGCAGGATAACTGTTTACTACAGTTGCATTTCTAGTTTTGAAGAAACAGCAAAAACAAACAAAGAGAATTCCCAGAGCAGTTCTGCTTGGAGGAGGACTAGGTGCACTAATAAGCAGACAAAACATGAATTATGGAGATGAAATTGCACCCGGAGAATGCCTGATAATAACACAACAGGTGAGCTGTAGCCCATAAATACCGACAAAAACATACACTATGTTAAAACCAGCCAATGGCAACAGTGGAGTGACAGGCGATGCCATCAGCTGGCTTGAGTCGAGAAGAGACTGGCCATTTCACACTGCTACAACCTTTCTCTACAGTGTCCTTAACAGTTTTATCTTGACACAAATCTTTGGTGTGAGTAGGGGTTTAGAGTTTGAAAGTTCCAAAAAAGCTATTAAGTGGGCCATTAGTTGAGATTATTTTGTCAAAATTACTGGTTCCTGATTTTGTTTTTAGTCTTTTGGTTTAAGACTGGTTAACACCACAGTCCCAGGATCGCTGGAAGGTCTGCAATGAATGGTCTTCTGGTCTGCAACTGAAAAAACTTTCATGGTGGTTTGGGTAAGGACAGAGCCTAGCTCGCGTGCCTTTGCTTTACATGTGACCACCTGGACCAGCTCCTGCCGGAAGCGCCGGCTCACCATGCAGTAGAGCAGGAAGTTGGTAGTGGAGTTGAGGTTCTGGAGCATGTTGGCCAAGTCTCCGGCCACATTAATAGGGATTCTGTAATCATTCCTGTTGAAGTTCTCGTTATTGTACTTAGTCCTCAGGATGCAGTATGTGACGAAGCGAGGCAGGCTGAGGACGACAAAGGCCACAGAGACGGTGCCCAGCAGGAGGATGGTCCTCCTCAGCATGCCCCTGGTGCCCCTTCCATGTATGACCCGCCGCTCCTCCTTGGTGAAGAGTTTACTAGCTCGGCACAGATGGTCCCCGATGAGATAGTTGAAAATGATGACCAGAACAATGGGGATTCCACCTGAAAGGAAGGTCATTATCCACACTATAACAGTGGAGTAGGTCTCATCACGGTAATGACACCTGGGCAGCGTCACATTCTCCCCATTCACAGTAAAGTTGACAGGTGAAACAAAATTTATCCAGGCCAGTGGCACAGAGACTAGGTGGGACACCAGGACAATACCTGCACAGGTCAATCTAGTCACCCAGGCCTGGGAGAAGTGCTGCTTTGCTGCTGTGCTGCGGAGGACCAGGTAGCGCTCAATGGTGAACACCACCACGATCCAGGAGGAGCTGTACAGAGAGCCGTATTGAAAGAATCCAAGGATGCCACACCAAGGGTGGGAGTGCCAGAAGGGTTGCAGCAGCCAGAAGGTGAGGGTCAGATCAAGAAGGATCACCCACACCAGGTAGAAGGTATCCACGATGGCCAGACAACTCAAGTAAATGATGGCTGTGTCGGACATCCCGCATTTACGGAAGCAGATCATGTAGAATGTGAAGAGATTGGCTAAAAGGAAAGATGCAAAGTTACTGATGACTTTATGAGTGGTTATTAAAAGATTGCCACATCATCATGACAGTGATATTTCCTGCTAATGCTACAGATCTTAATGACCAGGGGATCTGCACATGCAGGTGAAGTAGAGAATTTCATCAAAATAACAAGTTAGTATCTAAAAATAATGACAAACTTCCTCAAAATAATGACTTAGTATCTCAGAATAATGAGATATTTTCTGAATATAATGACTTAGTGTCTCTAAATTTGCCTAGGCTTCTGTTTCTCATTATTTTGAGATGCCATTATTTTGAGGTACTAAGTAATTTTTTTCAAGATACTAACTCATTTTAAGAAAGTACTCACTATATGATTATAGAATGATCGCAGTGGTGGAAATGGGCTTCCATACAATGCTGAAACAGCTAAAGAGAGCTTTTCTTTTATAGTTTGACTTGACTCGTTGACAACAACGACTACAACCTTTTTCACCAGGACCTGCACTTACAAACTAGTCATGTGTGAATGCACAAATTTGCTGAAAGTGGAGGGAGAACTGTTGACAGGTTTCTGAATAAGACTGGAATGGGCTGATAAGCCATTATTTCAGAGTCATTGTGCATCTGGAATTGAGATAACTCCAGCATGTACTTAACCTCGCTTAGCCTAAAAGACAAGCAAGTGAGAAAATCTGGCTTTTGCTCAATCAAATGTGAATAAAATATACTTTCCAAAAACCAGCTGTTAACATAATGGTTCTGAGGATGGACAGCCAAAGACAAAATAAAGTGTGACAAGGTACAAACCTGGAATACCCATGACGCACAGCAACGGGTAGTAGATCTTCTGAACAGTGACGAGGATGGTGGCGCTGGCTTCTTCCATGGTTCATTCAACGTAGGCAAAAGCTCACATGCTAATAGCTGCAATAAAGCAATTAGGAGGCTGGATGGTTGACACAGAGAGGACAGGACAGAAGTGCATTAGACAAATACTGATGGGAGGTTATCACTAATTACAGCTTTTTACACCATGAATTGTTAAACTAAATTGAATGTTTCAATTAAATAGAGGAGCTTTTGTTTTTAGCCTGTAATGTCCTCACTAAGAAAAAATGCAATGTACATTTTTTTCTTCGCATTTTATGATGTCCTCGGGGCAATAATAACAACAACCAGTGATTTGTAATAGACCCCACAGTCTTTAAAATATAGGTTGAAATGACCATTGATTGGAGTAATGTATTGTTACAATACTAGTGATAGCCTAACAACGAATAACCGAAACCTATGAATGATCAAAGGTTTTTTGATTTCATGTCAATTCTAATTGCATTAGCTTAGCTTCACTACCTTTAGCATTAAAGGCTAATTCAACCACTTGGTAGAGTCTGTTTTTAGGATGTATAAAATCATACTTTTAAAATTATTTCAGTATATATATCATGGAATAAGATCAAATTTATCATTAATGACAATGATTCATTACACTTTTTTTTAATTTCATGTGTCTACCTTTAGCATTAGAGGCTAATTCAACCACTTGGCAGAGTCTGTCTTCAGACAGTAAAAAAATCATACTTATAAAATTATTTTGGCATGTATTGGAAAAACATAAAATATGTCATTAACAACAGTGAATGATCAGAACATTTTTTAATATTGAAATACAAGTATGTAGTCAATTGTAATCGCTGATTAGCTTAGCATCAATATTTTTAGCATTAAAGGCTAATTCAACCATTTGGTAGAGCCCATTATTAAACAGCAAAAAAACATACTTAAAAAATTATTTCAGCATATATATAATAGAATGAAATAAAATATCGAGTTTATACATAAAGCTGAGAGGATTCCTCATGCAGTATGTTGCAGATCATATTTAAACCTATTAGGATTATGAACTAGTGTAGACTTACACAAAGGTGTATTTTGTTGCCATCTATGATTCCGTATGGAAAAGTGTTATGTAAAGATTTAATGATGAATGTGGCAATACACTATAAATATATACAATACATATATACAATAAATAAATAAATAAATGAATAAATGTGAAAGGTCCTCATTAGAGTAGGGGATGGTATCACCTTAACGCTGGATGCAACAAACAGAAAAAAAAGAAAAGTAATCCTTTTGGAGCTACAGTAGAAACATGACATACTCCATGAAGGTTACTTTTCTCCTTCTGTAGATGTAAACGGCTCATTCTAAGGTAATGAAAACACAATTCTCATTTCCAGATGATTAAACATTAAAGAAAACAGAGTCATGAATGTAATGTTCCTGTTCTGCAATTAGATCCTCCTAAAATCCCCTAAATCTTACACACTGGATATTTAAATTGTTTACAATTTTTCTAGTTTTACAGCCCATTCTTAAGTTTTAAGAAATCTAGCAATATTCAACAATATTCAAACATTATTTGATTACACCAGTGGCAGATTTCTTTTTGTTTAATACAAGAAAATGTGGTAATTTTTCAGGAGATTTGGCTTCTTTCTAGTAGAGCTGTTTTTGCAGTATATCTCTTTACTGGCTTCAGTGGCTGTATTACAGACAATATACTTTGACATAATTTAATCTAACCCAAGTTAATAAAAACCAGGTGTGAAATACAAACCTGGCAAACTTGGCCAAACTATCAGCTGTGAATTTGAAAGATAATTCAAATGAGACCTACCTGGTGTCTATAGCTGATATCAGCTGGTTGTGTGTTCACCAGGATGAGACCAGCGGTGATATGAGGATGGATGGCTGCTCCTATAAAACTTAATCACTCCTGAAGGAGGGGGTCGTACCACCTGACATACAGCTGATGTGAAGGCTCAGCTGTTTGTAAATGAGAAACAAATAACCTACACTGATACAAACATGTAAGAGGTTTTATATTTCTTGAAATCAAGAGCCAATGGCAATATATGGCACAGCTACAAGGTTCAACAGACTGTGTGCTGCCCACAGAGAAGGAAAAAGACATGTCTGAGCTGCTGCTCCATCTCTATAAGCACTGTGGTGTGTTTGGAGAGAACCCTTGACTCTGCCCCAAGGACGTCTCAAAACAGCCATAGGAAGCCAAACGTTCATATAGAGAATGGGCAAATATGTCATTGTGCATTGCATTGTGGGTAGGGGTGACCATAGATGGGGTCACGTGGTTGTCCCTATAGTTACCATTAGATGCTCACAGCGATAATAACCACTATTTACTAGAGGAACACACCGATGGAACACGTTCAGATAAAGAGCAGCTCAACACAAAAGCAAGGAGATGCTTGGAGAAAATAATGGACATTAATGGATTGATCCAAACAAAAACGTCCGGTGATCTGAACGAGCTGCCTCACGTAACATTTCCAGATGAACTTGAACATTACACTGACATTTTACCAGTTTTATC
>JAPQRN010000017.1:17356424-17371847 GCA_037367275.1 Coranthus polyacanthus
TGAATTGAATTGAATTGAATTGAATTGAATTGAATTGAATTGAATTGAATTGAATTGAATTGAATTGAATTGAATGTGTTAATGTCAGTCTCAGCTGATCTTAAGAGTTATTTTCAATGAAAGGGTACATTATGTCTTCTATGTACATGGTATGAAATTGGTGGCGTCCCAGACAAAAGATGACAAAACAAGGCCGTATCTTTGGTTGCAGCTCCAAAACACTGGTCCTTCATCTAGGGTGACCAGGTGTCCCACTTTATGTCCCTTGTTCCACATCCCACATATTGAGACGATGTCCCGCATTTTGAGTTTGAAGGGAATACATGAGTTGAAGCAGATATCAGTAAGGTTTACATCCAAATGTATCACAAACTTTAAACAAATTTTCAGCTAATCAGCAAAAGAAAATGTGCATTCCTGTGAGTTTCCATTCTCTTCTGTTATACAAATATCAGGAGTTGGTTCATGAAGATCAAGCTCCTGTCTTTTGAAGTTTGATTCATCATTACCTTAATGCAGACCTGGGCATTGTACCGCCCCCGACCCCGCCCTGGGCTGTCCCTGTTCGGCCCGTTTTACCTGGATTCATTGCACTTGTTCAAGCCCATACAAAGACTCAACTTCTGACTGAACAAGAAAAACATCTAAAAACAGCAAATGCTTTAATTAGACAAAAATAGAGTAATGGATGCGCTTATTACTTCATTGTATAAAGTTAATTTAATGCTGGTCTTTGAAATACTGCAAAAACATTTTCAAAATCATTTTTGTTAATGTTGATTCAATACTGACATAATGTTGGCATTTTTACTCTGCCTGCTCCACATTTTCAGTTTTGGAAATTTAGTAAAAAAAAAAGTACATTTTATTAATTCATTGGTTGCGTGATTGGAAAAAAAACCAAAAAACAATTATATCAATATATAATAATGTCTTCAATTGTAAGTCATAGTCTAATTGTAACATCTACTGTTACCAGTAACAGTGAATCAAATCATACCATTTACTGCTCTTTTATAACCATACTGTATATAACTCATTTTGAGCAGGATTGAGTTCAGCTTATTGGTCCGGCCTCCGAACCAGTCCCAGCTCCTTATGTGGCCCCTTCCTGCCTTAATGTGACAAAAAATAAATCAACCTATTGTGGCATACCGTCAGTTTAAAATGGATTTTCAAACATTTCCAGTTAGATGTAGTGTTTCATACGTGAACAAACAACCTGAGCTGTGGATTAATGGACAAATTTAGTCCAAAAACCTGAAGCTGGTTTTAGCTTTGCCCTCTGAACTGCCGGTTGACGTCTGATGCTTCTCACATAGTGTTGTTTCAGACTCTTCCACAGTTTGTCAAAGCCTTTGTCTAACATTTTTCTCTGCAGCTCTTCATATGTTGCTCTGTTTTACAGCTGTTTCCATCTAATATGGCATTTATGTGTTTGTACTATTAATTCAGTCAACGCTACAATCTAACCTTCATTGCATTTAGTCATTTATTTACTGATTCTGCGTCTATTGCACTTATTTGCATTTTTATCTGTACACCAGCGTTCAACCTTCAACATGCATGAAGCCTCCAAATTATTCCTCATCCATGAAAAAACATCACACAGAACTCACCCAATTCACATCCTCTACTTCCTCTTATCTGTTTGCTACAGCCATGTGTAACGTAGCTTCTTATTTGTTCCAAACCCGCTGATGGAAAAGCAGCTAATTCACATTTTCTTTATCCTTCTTTTTTTGCAACTTTTCCAAAGTTCACTTTAACTTTGCTTGACAATTATATGGAAACACAGCTATCAGCTCTGATGGAGTAACCAAGCATCCATAATAATCCCCCGCTTGATTGTCATTTCATGATGAGTAAGACATCACCTTAATGGACAAAGCTGTTTGCAACTTGTTTAGTGAAGTGGAAGCAAACACACTGATTGATCTTCATGAAGCCACACAGCACGGCTGAGGTTCTTGCTTTCACACCAGTTAAAATGTCATTATGAGCTAAACCTGCTACATAGACACAGTGTTAAAACAGACACTACGTTTGTGACAGTTTAATGTACCATGAAAAGCCATCCAGTCAGTCTATTTGAGGGTGCGTTCACACCTACCTCAACTGGTCCTGACTTGCGGATTTTTCAGTTGTGCGAATCCTCCCCCAGACCATGGTGCAGACTAGAGGTGGTCTTAGTCTGGCTCAAACTGGTTCGGTTCATTTTCAGAGTCAAAACACTTTTTAATTACATGAAACTGAAAAGAAGAGATGACAGGGTGTTTGCAACCCTGTATAATGTTAACCAGAAATGTACATTCATGACATTGCACGATTTAGCACGTACGTCTGTATAATTAATGGGAAACACTGCAAATGGAAGAAAGAGTTAAAAGTGAGGCAAATTAACAACACGTCGACATCAGAAGCGTTGTCACCTACACGGACATGCGACACACGTAGATGATGACGGCAAGACGTACGTACATCATGCAAAGTTGTTTAGTCTCATCCCAAAATTGACATGCGAAAGAAAAACTAACTGGACCAATGTAAAAAAAAAACCTCTGATAGGAAGGATGAATTGTTTCAGGGATTTTTCAAACAAAAATAACAAACATCTGTTTCTCCAATGTGAAGTTTTGACCAAATTTCCTTTTGTTTGGCTGAGGCTTTTTTTTTAGAGTAAAAAAAAAAACAATTTAATGGAGAAAACAACTAGCAGATGAATCAATAATGAAAATAGTCAGAGGTTGACCAATAGTGGACTTTATTAGATGTTTTTTAGACTTACTAGAAACTGCTGAACATCAAAGTCAAAGTAATGTCAAACTAACTGTAAAATATAAGTGATTTGTGAAAGTGTTTTTCTAAAAAGTCTTCTTTTCCCTTAAAGTCAGCAGTCCCAGTTGAGAAGCCTAAAATGAGCCATGGACCACTAACGGAGCCGAGTTGTGCCGATACCAACGCTTTGTAAAATGTCCTGTGGTCTCTTCAGACAGCTGTGTCATTTACCTCCACGCTGATTCTGAGCTAAACGCCATATGACCGGCCAGTAAAAACGTTTTTAGGCAGGTGATGTGGTTGATTAGATGTTTCTTTATCAATCACTGAGTTGTTTACACACACACAGCATCAGTTGGTGTTTCCTTTTCCCTGGACAGAAGTTCATTACAGCAGAGAGAACTTTAATGCTAATCATATGTAAAGTGTCAGATCCTGTCTTTGATGGAGATAACTTGGACCACTCAGACTTCTCAAATGTGACAATCTGATGGTTTTCTGTCACATTTAGTCATAAACTGGTACCATTGGGCTTTCAAATTGTTGGTTGACGTAAAAAATGCAATTCACTTTGGCTGGTATGTTGTAGAGTAGAAGTTGTTGATAAGAAAAGGGTGGTTGCCTTTGTGTCTGACTTTGTACAAGCTAAACAGTTAATCGATGAATCATCAAAATCGTCAGAATAGAAGTGTTGTCTTTACTGATACAGAGGTAAAGGAGTCATTAGTGCAGTGCTGTTTGGAGGACCTTGTGGTCTTATCTCTCATTAGCAGGCCCAGCTGTCAGTAACATGATAGGAATGAGGTGTTGACAAAATACTGTTTGCCAACTGATTGGAGCTGTTTGTAAACACACCTTTGTTTAATGAGACACAGAGTTCTGGGTCAGCGGGATTTGAGACTGTCACGTGACACCTGACACGCGGTTTGAGATTTGGAGACGAGGATGATGAGGACGAGGAGGACAAGGAGGAGGAGGAGGAGGAGAAGGAGGAGGAGCAGGAGGAGGAGGAAGAGGACGAGGACGAGGACGAGGAGGAGGACGAGGAGGAGCAGGAGGAAGAGGAGGAGGACGAGGACGAGGACGAGGAGGAGGAGGAAGACGACATGTTTTCTGAACAGATGCAGACGTGCAAGGAGTTTGTCAAGATAAACATTTTACCATTTGATGTGAGACGAATTCAACCAGATGAGTCTTTTAGTCCACAGTCCATCATCAGGCCTTTAGATGAGGATGTGTTTTCACTCATTTCTACTTACCTTCAATGGAGCTACGTCTGTTGAACTTGACAAGTCGGTTTTGCATAGATGTGTTCACGTGACATTTGTTACTTGCACTATGCTTGTGTGTATGAACGTTAGGTTTATGTCATTTCCACAAGTGTAGACTTCAGGCGCAGTATTTAAAAGAACATGATGTGCATTTGCAGTTTCCCTTTCTAGTTTTCAGTCAGCTGCAACATTCCTAAAATCATCCCCAAAAACACTGATATGTGCGATATGTTTCAATGTGCAGGAAATTTAGATCATAAGCAGAAATCCAGATGAAATACATAAAGTATTAACCTTTTACGTTCTGGACTTTATAAATGAATTAACATGGATTCATTTATCATTGATGTGAACACGTGTCACATGCACATTTAAAGAGATTACTTCTCCAAACTAAAGACACAAAAAGGACAGAAGAGGTAATCATATACGTATGTGGAGAAAAGTTGATCATCAGGAGAATAAAATGTTTGAAAGCAACGTAGAACACCGAAGAGCCTTACTACATTTTTGTGTTTGATGCATATAAATTCAACAGATGCGTGAAATGTATGTGTGCTCGATGCTCAAAATTTCCGAGAGGAGGAATCCCAGACCCGTAATTTGTCCCTGCCACGTTCAAACGAAACCTACGCCCATGGCCGTCTCCCACATGTAACGTACCTGTGCCATGCATGCAGGATGTCATACGCATCTTCTTATTTAACTCCTTCAAATCCACTTCACATGAGCCTCGCCAACACATTCATTGAGAACTTCTCAGCCGTTCAGTGGCAGTGCGATACCGCCGCTTTGATGACTTAATAACACAGGAGCTATAAATAGTACGAGCTACGCAGCAGCTGTACGTTGACACAGCTGTAACGCCACACGTTCCATGATATTGCTGCTGCTTTTTCTTGTTCCTCTCATTATCAGATGGAGCAGATGGAGTATTGCTATGGAAACAGGTGATATAGGTACATCTCTATCTGGTATTGGAGCCTAACACACATTTTCATTAGTTGGGTTTCGATTCATCTTAACTGACTCTGAAAAATGCTGTTTATTTGCAACACAAGTAGTTTTTGAAATGTCTGTCCACATTAAAACACCTTAGATTTCTGCACCCTTCCTCCTGGGGCGGCCCACAGTCAAATGGTTTATGGTACCGGCCATAAACCCGGTTCAGTTCCATGCTCAAGTGCCCCTGTTTCCTGTTCCCTCTCTATATGTAATTGAATAAAGGCAGGAGAAAACCAAAAAAGTCAATTGTGACTATATTGACATTGCACACAGCCCCTCTGTCTCTCACTTGGCAGCTGATGTTATTGTTTGGATAATTTGAGCCTGTGCACACTACAGCAGCATGCCAACATTTGCAGATTGATATACTGTGGAGAACATTTTGGAAGAGCTTCATTTTGATCATCCGTATTAAACTGACTGAAATAATGCTGATTTAATTTGGGCTGAAAGGACTGGGTGTCGTCTTAAGTTGAACAGTCATTTTCATGTAGAAAACAGAGGTATGTACATGCACAGCGTGGCGTGCTGTACCGTTTCTTCTAATGGTGAGTAAGAAAAAGGGGGTAAAAAATATATTTACAATATAATATTTTAAAATGTCTTACATGGAAAAAATGAATCATGGCGTATGCTTCAAGACCGACTTGAACCAAGACTAAGTTAATCCAGTTGGGAATCAAATGAAATGTGTCTTGCAGATCCTGTGGTTGTTTTGCAGTGACAGTGAACGCTTATTAGAGAAAGTTAATCCTGGTGTCAATGCATTTCACCTGTCCTGAACATTTACCAGTGTAACTTTGACCCTTTGCTCGTCTTCTTTCTTTTTCTACTTGCTGCTTGTAAACTTTAATCCGGTCTCCCAGAAGCCTCCTTCTAAACCCTTCCCCTCGCTAAGGACTGCCTGAGTGTGTTTCCCCAGGGTCAGAGTTGTCCAGCTCACTGAGCAGAGGACAGAGGAGTGAGAATTGGAGGCACTGAGTGATGGAGTGCTGTGAATGGTGTGGCACAAAAACACCAGGGAGGAGCCCACTGTGACCTGGCTGAAAAGGACAAGGACAGGAGGAGAAAAGAGGCTCTTTAAAACTCAATCTGGCCAACCGTAAATGTTTGTCCACAGCTTTTCTGCTGCCGTTACAGGAATGCTATTAGCCTGGGTCCATTGTGCCCGGTGGGAATAACCTGACTCAACCTGGCTGCTAAGACTGGAGATTTGTCTCTGTGCTTCCTATACAAAAGCTATAGGAACCCAACACTCACACACGCACAAAGGATGTGGAAAGGCGATATTCTTTTTCATAAGCCTGAGTTTTTTTTTTGTATGAGAGGGGTGAGGTAGCTGCTTCCGCTCGCTTGTATAATTGCAGGTCTCCACTCCCCACTGCGGCTCTGGCCCCGGTTCGTCCTCCCCGTTGCTTTGTTTCTTCCTCGGCTCAGGTCCCCCCCGCCCTCGCCGCCAGCGTTCAGGGAATATCTCCTTCTGTTTTGGGTGTGCCTCTGTACCGGCACAGATGGCCGTGCAGGCACCCCGCGCGTCGAACGCCACGCTGAGCTTATCACTAGCGGTGACTTCACTGGCAGTGACTTCATGCTTCACACGGTGGGGCTTTTATTTGCATGTACCACGTGTTTGAAAGAAAACACGGGCTGTTTTGCAAATGGAAGGGGCAATCTGATAAGAAGCGAGGTGGTTTGTCTTCTTGCTCTACGTCTGCTGTGGCTGTTTACTCCTGATTAACTGGTTAACCCCGTGTCCCAAACTGAGCCAGCTCTGCCCACACCTGTGAGCCGGAGCAGCCTCATCTGTACACTGTGCCAACACTTTGTGTAGCTGTAGATACACTGCAAAAAAGCCTTGTTTCTGGGAAATCTGGGAAATCCGGGAAATCGTTTTTTGTTTTCTAAAAAGACAATCTTGTCAAACATGTTCTTCTTATAAATAATCTCAGTATTAATAAGATATTCCAGTTATTACTGAGCAAGATTTAACCAGTAACAAGCAAAAAACAGTGTTTTTTGCTTGTTACTGGTTGTTAAACTTCTCAGTTTAACAATATAAGATCTGTTTGGACAAATTAGTAGCATCTTAAATAACTGTAATTGTTGTTTGTAATAAGAACAAGTTTGTTCAATTTTAGCATTTGTCTAGACTTTATTGTAGTTTTAAGAAATCAAAATTTGCTCACCCCATTGGCAGATTTTTTTCTCAATACACGACAATTTGGTTATATTAACAATATTTGGTATGTTTCCAATAGCATAGTTCAAAATCGTGAACTATTCTTTTTACAGAAGTGCTTGAGCTCAGACATATTCTCATATCTGCACTCATTCCATCTGTCTTATAGTGCTGGGTAGTGTTGACTGTGGCCTCTAGTTAATTAATGGGAAATGATGATTTCATGTAATGTTACGTTAGAGCAGCATTAGTAGATCTTGGTACAAGCAGATTTACTCTTTAGGTACTGAAATTTGATATGAAACAACTGGTTTGGGCTCTGGCTGGACCGCTCTGAAAAATATATTTCCTTCGTCTGAAGCAAAACTGTTGTTGAGTTACTTTAAGTTCATTTTACTGCTGCATCACCAGCTTCTCTTCTGTACTTTGCCAGCGAAGAATTTTACATTTGGAACGCAGCATCCGTTTTTGTAGTTCATGTAGTTCTCCGTTTCATCAGTCCACTAAACATTTTCCCAGTTGTGTTGTGCAAAAGCTATTTGGCATACTTCAGATGAGCAGCGCGTCTTCCTCTGGGGTGGCTTGCGTTGAACATCATAACTGTTCAATGTTTGTAGCGTATGGCAGACTGATGAACAGAGAGCTCATCCAGCCTCCATGATGTCTTTAAACCTTGAGTCATTCCCCTGCTGCTTCTTTTAACCTCAGGGAGCTGTCTGTGTTGTACCTTTGGAGTCATCATCTGGAGTCATCTCAACACCCGCTCCTAAAAAGATGTTTTTTTACCTGTAGATTGATGGATACCCAAAGTCTTTGACATTACTATAAACCCCCTTCAAGCATCATGCAAGTTAACAATTCAAGTCTTCTGTGATCATCTTTTGGACATGATTCTCATCAGCAGATGTTAAAGTTTCGTTGTTTACACTGTGCTTACTTGAGCAGTGCATACGTTTCAACAGGAATGTGTTATCTCTAACTGAATACAGCCATTGTGCACTAGGGTGGGCAGTAAAACAATAATTATTGTTATCATGATATATATTTATATTGTGATGATTATATTTATCGTGATATATTTCTCTTTTGTCTTTAGGGGTTTTTTGTTTTCATTGTCAGCTAAAACAGCTGAATGTTTCAACGTTTTCTTCTTGTTGAAGAACCTTGCACTGAGGATGAGAAGTGTTCACACTCAGTATAACATCCACTTGCTCGTAGTGCACTGAGGTTTGCCATAACTGTCAGTGTGAACATATAGCATATAGTAAGAAGTCAAAATAGCAAGTTTGGAGGTACACAAATTGAGACACAGCCCTAGAGTTTTTGTACTGGCGTGTAGGTAGTGGATTGTGGATTTTTCCGATAGTTTCTAACTGGAAAAAGCTGATAACCGATATCACCAACCCCCTGAAAAAGATTCAACACTGTTGGAAATTTTGCATTTTTGACTTTATTAGAAACTATATGACTGCTGAACTGAACATCTAAGTCACTTAATAAATACATTCATCTGGATCACTGAACATTAAACTCAAAGTAGTGGATCAATAAATCTGGAAATGAATATCAAACTGAGCACCAGAAATCCAGGTGATTCTAGCTGAGCTATTATTTTCCCTAAACCGGGCCTGATTTTAACCATTGGCCATTATCGGAGTCAAGTTCTGCCAACAGAGGTAGTTTGAAAGCATCATATTGCATTTTTGAATTGGCCAAACTGAGTAATCTGTCTGTGTCTAGTTTTTTGATCATTCCAAAAAAGCTGCATGTTTGAAAGTTGATGTCAACAAAAAAAAGTTGAAAAGTTTCTTTTTTCTATGTACAAAACCACAAAAAGAAAGGCCTCTGTATCTTGATTATCTTCGTTTCCATTCATTCTGGTAAGAAAGTACAATCTCTCATCTGCACCATTTCTGTTGTTGTCTTGGTAACGACCTAACTGAATTATGGCAGCTTGATGCTGAAGTGTGGGATATCCATGCATACAAATCTGATCATATTGCCACTAAGTTTATGTCTTTTTCTTTTATGCATTTACAAAAAGAGTTTACAAAAGGGTCCAATTTAATAAAGTGGAATTTCCCTTTTAATAAGCAGTCTCTGAAATCTCCTCAAAAGCAAGCCAACTACATCTGTGTGTGGGAGAGATCACATCCGGAGAAGGCATTACGTCCACTGAGTGCTGATCAAGCTCTCCTTATCTGTCCTGTGAAAGTGTGTGAGCGCTTGTATATATATCACCTGGAAGTAATAGCAGCCTCACATTCCAGCACTGACATTAAGTGTTTCTCATTAGTGAAGGGAAAAGTCCCTCGAATTCAGAGTGTGGGTACAGCTGCATTCCTGCAGCCCCTCCTCAGGCTATACACCTACTTTATTCTCATCTCCAGCTATTTGTCTCATGGCGGTATCAGCCTAAAAGCAGGTCACAGAGCGTGAGAGTGTGTGAAAATCTACTCATAGTCGTTCAGGGATAAAGTGATTAAAAGCAGGTTTACAGTCAGAGAAAGTAAACCGGCTGCTCATTTGAAAGATGCAGGATTCATTCTGTTTGATAGGTTTGCAAGATGATTCATCGTTTCCCTTGTAAGGATTTGATTCAGAGCCGGCCTACGGATAGAGACAGAGTGTGGCATGGCAGTGTTCTGTGTGTTCTGTGAGGTTTCGGTTGAGGGGGGGGTCAGACCGTTGTTTGTGCCTGGTGATAAGACTTTTGTCTGTGCAGATTGCTGTCTCAGCACAGTCTGCAGCCACAGGGATGCCACTGGCTGACAGATGCAGCAGAAAGCAGCATGTGTCTCGCAGAGTGGATGTGTAGTCTGCCAGCGCGCCGCATGCCGAGCTCATACGCTGCAAAAATAAATCCATGGCAACAGGCCTGTCGGACCCATACACAATCAGAGTACTTGTTTTGATTATTAAAAACATTTTCAATTGACACAGTTCCTCTAAGCCAGGCAAATACACCTTTAGAAAATAATACTCTGTTGACCTTGATTGTAGAACTTATCTCATATCTGGCAAGGGATGTACAGATCTATCAGCCAAACATCAGCTTTTTGACTGCCATCAGCCTAACGGCAATTAAGATGACATTCACCAATGACAGTGTTTATCTGCCGCTCTCCGTTCAGGTCTGTTTCAGTACTAAGTCCAGTTCAGTTCTGTGCGTCAGTGGGCCGTGTTGTATACTAAACTGTGATAAGTAAGTGTGAATACTAAACGATTAATTTAAGTCAAGTTCATTGATGTGAACTGTGAGTTTAGCCTACTATCGCATCCAGCCCAGAATTTCAGGATCGGTGCTTCCCTACTTCTGGTTGGGTACCAGTGTGATAAGACAATGTAGTAAAATCAAACATTCATACGACCTCAGTGTTTTTTAAATCCTAGCTGTTGCTGACTCCGTAAATGGGTTGATAATGACCCCCAAGGCAGGTCTGCTTGGTTCTTTGTGGCGTTTTCTTTAGCAGGGATTTAATGCCATGGCTCACCTCCCAATGTGCAAATGTTCCACCATAACAAGCTTCTCCAACACACTTTGCGAAGGCACCGCCACTGCATCCTCAGCTTAGGGCCGCTAAAGACAACTATGATTGGTTTAAAGAAGTACAAACAAGCCCAATAGTTTTTTTTCCCTACTCCCAAATGATAATGGAGACCTTTCTCCAATGCTGTTAAAGCAATAAAAATGTGGAGAGATGTCTGACAATGTGAGACGAGGCCACTACAGAAATAGATCTCTGCTCTTTTGTGTGGTCAAAGGTGAAGGTTGTTGGGATGTCACTAAACATATTTTTGCCCATAAACTGCACAAACAGATTATGATGCAAGAATAGTGGATGCAACTGACTGAACTTATGGTTCTTCTTTGTTAGCAAGAAAGCACAGTTAAGTCAGCTTGGAGTTTTTATTGTGTATATATGTATATGTTTTCTCACATGCAGCTCTCTCATCTTCCATGTCATTTAAAACATAAAGTGAGTGCTGTTCAAACATTAAGTTTACAGAGTTGTAGACGTTATGCAACAATAAAAAAATCACCTCTCACAAAATGATTTTGTTAACTAAAGCAAAAAGCAGTTCTTCTCTAGCACAAATGAAATTTTCAGAGCAAGCATAAGCTTCTAACTTCATTTTCTGGTCACAGTAAAAGTCCCACTCTGTTTAAACTCCCCACCCACACCGCTATGGCAGAAACATAGATCCTTTTCCAGTCACCATAGTGTTCCTTAAAACCATTGCTGCTTAAACTCCCTGCTACTTTTCCAAGGCAATATGATTTGTGTTGCCAGTATCAGTCTGTAGAATTGGCACCTAGATGAAGTGCATACTGTAATAGTGTTCTTCAGTGACCCTCTAAAACATCTTTACATCGTTATTCAAACCACTGAAACATTCTACATTTCTAGTTACAAACATGAAGACTCCTTATATAAATGTCAGGCTGTATTTGGATAGAGGTGGTGCTTAAATGCAGAGTATTTCAATGATCAGCAGCAAAAAAAAAGGCATTTGACAGTATTTTCAAATGTAGACAGCATATGCGTACAGTGCCGGTTGTATTCCATAGCAGTGGAGACAGGTGCTCTGGGGTTTTCAGTCTTCACATTCAGATCTACGCTTCTTGTTCGTCACATCCAACGCTAATGTGTAACTGACAGAAATGTGACTGAATGCTAATGTTCTACTGTCTAGGTGGGCAATTGTTTGTTCAGCATCACAACATTACAGGGTGGTATTAGGTCTGTGTCCAGTTTCCCTTAGTGAACTCAATGAATCTGTGCTGCTCTGGTCTGAAGGTTTCAGGGCTCAGTAACTTGTAGAGCTGTTAAACTAAACAAACCCTCAGCAGAGCTTCGGATACTGTGTTATCCTGATGTAAATGCCTTTATTCTCACACGTTTCCCCTCCTCAAAGGCCCGGACAGTGTTTACATGTCTACAGCCATCCCTTTGATCGTCCTTTGGGCCAGTTGCTCCCAATTAATGCCAAACTTGCGGCGAGAATCTCTGACCCCTGGCTTCAGTAAACAGGAGTGCCGCTGTGCAGGCTGCGTCAGATCAGCAGTGTTTAAAGCAGGTATTTAAGTGGCAACAGGAAGTGGACAAGAATCACAACTGTGAACTCCCCCTTGCCAGCCTCAGTCATTTCAACTACAAGGCATTCCTACAGTGTCAGGCCATCAGTTAAAGCTTGGAAACGTTATGAGATGCCCTGAAGGTCTGCTTTCCGTTAATGGCTCACTTGATTGAGATCTAAATTTGCCTCATCCATTTCTGTTAACCATCACATTAGTGTTATTGATGGCACATTTGTTAGGGGGACATTTGAACCGTGTTGTGCTATGCGGACACTGGGCATTTTTATGCAACATATTATATCATGCATATGATATTGTTATCATCGGTATTCCTCAACATATTTTCTGCCCATATGCCTGCTTAATATTTTCTTTCATAAGTTCTCAGTGAGATGAAGTGTTTCTTGTGTGTGACACATTTGGCACATCACAGCTTTGTAATTTAAATAATTGAGACTTTTTGTCCTGAATATTTGGATGGCCTGTCTATATTGATAATCCATCCACCTTTATGTTTTTAGTGTTTGAAATACTGTGGCAGGTGCTGTATTTAAAACCCAAAATGTGCAGAACTTGTATTTTCTTCTTGTGACCTTTGAAACCAGCAGTTTCATGACGTGTCTGGTGTTGGCTGACCTAGTGGAACAGCAGCTTTTCCCTCCTGGGCTCCATGCCGCTCACCTTAGGCTACTAAAAACTATGAATACGTGAGTGGCTGAGATCGGACCTGCATCTGAACCAGATGCTCTATCAACCTCAGCTGGTTTCTTCCAGTGTCTTTATCAGAAGTATTGTCAACACACACAGTTCTGTTCCAAGGTCCAGATGTTTGGCCCTGGTTCTTTGTCGGGCACATAATCAGCACAAAGTGTGAATTAATTGTCTGTTTTTCAGTCCTCATCTCAGCAGTCTACCTGAACATCGTGACATAAGCAGAACATTTTCATGATGAGTGCTGCTGTTAGATTCCCCGTGCTCGCAGCTGTTTACAGTGAAGGGAGCAGCGGTCCACTTCAACAGCAACAAACAGCGGGCGTCCTGTTTGAAAATCATTTGTAGCGATGCAGAGTTTATAATTTGAGCCGAGAAGTGGCTGTGTTTTTGTCTCACAGTGGAGAGGGAACATGCGGCTCGGTCATTGTTAGTGTTTTGTTGTGTGTTTGTGTTTGTGTGGACACAGCAGCGAGGGTTACATAAGAACAGAGAGCAGATCATCTTTTATCCTGTAAAAGGAAGTGGCCTTAGGTTTTCATTTCTTGTTTCATATCCTCCCACATGGACAAGTCCACAAAGTCTAAAAAATAGTCCATCTGATTTCCTTTATTTTTTTTATTTCAGGCCTGAATAGAGGCACAAATGAGGAAGTTACAAGTGTATTTAAACTTTGAATAGGCTGAGTTTTTAGAGTCTCTCCATCTACTGTTTTAATAAAAGTGCCAAAAAACGGACAATTCTCATTTCGTGATAATGTTAATTACCACATCATGGCGAAAACTAAGGCTCCTTCATTAATGTATAAATACCTCATATTAGGGGGGAGTTCTTCTTGTTTGAAACATTGCTGATTTGTTTCATTTCTTGCTGAGTACTAGACTGATTAATCCGTTCATAGGTGTTATTTATAATCGTGCTAAGATGTCGTGGGTGCTTTTGTTGGACTGAGACAAATGCTGCAGTATTCAGTGAGATGTAACACCCAGCATCATTTTCAGACATACTTTTATACGCTGCCGCTGATCTCTAGGCCAGATAGAGACTCACAAAACACGTGTAGCAAACCTGAAAAGATACTAGGACTCAAAGCAACAAAATGAAGCCACTCATTCATTCACCCACAGTAAATTACTCACCTGTGCAACTGGTGAACACCAGTTTGTAGAGCCACATACAGTACTTCAGTTGCTAGTAGTGCTGCTCTATACATCATTTTAAATTGCAGATGTTTCAAAGTCAAGTAAGGCATATAACATGTCACGCTCCAACTCTTTTGCTGCTTGATGCTAAAGGAAAACTCTCGTGGTCTTCACCGGTTGATATCTGCCTGACAGAACATGATTTACTCTGATTAAGGGGTCTTGGATATATGTAGTTTGTTGTTAGTGAGTGATATGCAGAATCTGTAGTCACAATGAACTTGTGAACTTGAAAATGTGCAAGGAAGAGGAGAAGGGAGATGTGGTTAGAAAGAAAAGAGAAAAGCAACATTTCTGGCTCCAAAAACAGCCAAAATGCCAAATTTGATGTTTGTGGAGTGCAAATCAATATGTGATGTCATAGTGACTATGTCCACTTGTATTATACAGTGTATGGTCATGTGAAGGTCCTTCCCAAGGTGGTCAGAAAGTACAGTATGTGTTCTAAAGCTCACCTTCATTCAAACAGTTGCCATTTAAGCTGGTTAGCCAATGTATGTAGGGATGCACTATCTTAGATTTTGGCCGATATCCGATATGGCGATATTTTCAAACTCATTTTGGCTTCTATATATACACACACATCTCTTTTTATTTCATTGACGAGAAGAACGCCAAGTCTCTCCAACTCTAGAAGAGGAAGGAGAATAAAGTATATGACAGCAAGTTTATTATCCGTTTCAGGTACTTCAAAATAGCTCCAAACAGCCAACATGTTGAGGCCTGTTGCTACCACTCATAAGATGTTCACGTTGCATCAGATGTTGCATGCACATAGTTAATATGTCACCATATTGGCCAGGCTCATCGGTTCTCATATTTGCCGATACCGATAATGATCTTTTTAGGCTATTGTTGGCCAATACCGATACTGGGCTGATATCATCATGCATCCTTAAATGTATGTGTGCAATACTCAAGCCAGGATCTGCACCTGTAGCTATACAATACACACTCAGGTGATGTGTTTCAATGTTTGTTTAAAGAGGCACTTATCCACTTCTGTAAATCTTCGACCACTGTGTGTGTGTCTGCCGGTGTGCAGTGACCTAGTTCGAGGGAGGGGACGGCAGCCGATGGGTCGATCAGGTCCGGGTATTGTGTCAGAGCAGCTGAGCAGGTCCGTGTTCTGTGTTTATCAGCAACCAAGAAAAAAAAACCCTGAGCGAGAGCAGCTAGGGGGGGGGGGGGGGG
>JAPQRN010000017.1:17378721-17395377 GCA_037367275.1 Coranthus polyacanthus
GGGGGGGAAGGAAGGGCTGTGTGGCCGGCAGCCAGCTGGCACCGTGCTAACCTTGGAGGGCTTGTTTTGGGTGTTGGAGGCAGCAGTTCCTGGATATCTGCTCCAGGCCAAGCAGTGCCCTGCTGCACCTGGTATTTTTACACCACACTGACCGTGGTAGTAATTCAGCTCAGCCCTCACCACATTCACAGCACGGCGTTAGTCCCATTCTTCACCTGCAACTGTGCAACAGTCAATGATGTAATAACAAACATCTCACAGACCTCTTCAACAGGCTTTTGCTTCTGCATTTGTTCATTGTATCTGTCACTCAGAGGAAGGAGGTGTTTGCCGTCATTTTCAAAGGACATCCATTTTTGAAGTCGTGTGCATGCTTACTTTTAAGGGCAAGGTGCATTTCCTTTCAGTTGGAGACAGATGGTGATTCCAGGTGTATGTGCCTTGTAGTTAAATCATATCCAGACACAGTGGAAGCATGGGACATATTCCTTTCAGATGTGAAGACGGCCTGTCAGATCCAGATCCAGTCCTGGTATACATTACTGTTGTAAAAAAGTTTGTGTCGCCACTGTAAACTTGTGAACTTCTGGCCATATTCTTTTAATCATGTTGCAAATATTGTCATAATACATGTAGAAATGTTGTTGGAGTCTACTCGGTTTTAGTAGAGATTGTCACGCCCTGCCTGCTCCCAGTAATCAGCCTCATTTCCCTCACCTGGCCACTCTCCACTCTCTCAGTAATCAGATTTATTCCACTCACCTGTGTCACCCAACTGCCCATAATCATCTTGCCACGATTTAAGCTCCTCTGCCACACTCACTCTTTGCCAGATTGTTCATTGTTCACTCATGGCTCTCCAACACTTCCCTTCTGATGGACCGCCGGTACCACACCTTGCCTGCACCCGACCCTCAAGCCTGTCTTCAGCCCAGGATCTCGGACCCGCTCTCTCTTGGCTGCCGAGTCCTGCCCGTCTCCGGGTGCCCTGACGTACCTTCTACCTCTGGTCGCCGAGCTCCGTCCACCTCCCGGTACCCTGACCCACATTCTGTCCCCGACCGCTGAACGTCTCTTCCGCCCTGGCCACCCGACTCATCCGCCTGTCCCGATGACGGTGATCCAGCTACCCACCTCGGTGGGTCTCCGCTCGCCTAGTCAAGCCTGGAACCAAGCTGCGAGAGTCGCTGGCTTTTCTGTATATATTTTCCATTGTTCTTTAATAAACACTTGCTCTGTGAAATCACCAGCTTCTGTCGTCCTGCGCTTGGGTTCCTATCTGAGCCTTGACGGAGATGAGCTGGTTCAAACTATCAGTATCGCTATCATTGGCAGAACTTGGTTGATAACCCGTTCTAACCCCATTTATTTATGTACCTATTCATTCATTTGACTCAGATGTAGTTAGAGTGATTTCAGCTATCAGCTTGTTCCTGCTCCAAACTATCATTTTTATAATAGCCTTTAAAAACCCAGTATCAGTTGACCTCACTTTTTAGAAAGAACCCCAATGAATTCATGGAACATTTAGTGCAAGAATTATTCTTCATATTAAGATAATAAACTCTGGAAACTAAGAGACTATATACTCTGAGATGTACACTCTATGTGTGTTTTTCCCATTTAATAAGTAACTTGGAGAGGTTAACATTTAGACCACACAGAGCGTTATCTTCTTTAAGGTGAGCTTGTGATCTAGGGTTGGGTGAAAACAAACCAATTCACAAAACAAACTGCATTGATTCATGAGAATCCAAAAAATGTTTATAAAATCTGAATTGTGCAGCATTGGCAGCACTATCAGAGCACACTTGGAGTAAAGCTCAATTCCAGCCTTGGCGTTGTTTTTGCCATGAGCTACTCGTAGTGCAGGTTGGCTCACTTTAACCTCGCTGATCCGAGCCAGGTCCTCCTCACTATCAGGCCTAATCAAGCGAACCATGTGCCACCACAGTGCAATGGAACAGACCCCATGTCGCCTGCTCACAGCTCATCGAACAGGCACTGTGCAGCGCACTGACCTTCACACAATAATTGTACTACTGGCCTTTCCCAAGTACATGTCCTTTAAACTGAAAGAATGTTTTACTTTGGCACCAGCCCTTCTCGGTCCAGTTTTTCAATGTCATATGCCAACCGGTCCATTTATCTCAGAGTGTTGTATGGTGTTTCTGGGTCCTTTCATACCTGGAAATCTGAACCAAAGTCCAAAGCAAAGTTCATGTTTTTGTTAAATTTTACTTTTCATGTTATACCTTCGTCCTATCGTCATCACCCATGTGGGCTGCGTCTCCCTGTACTTGACAGGGATTGGTTTGTAGTTGGGTGCACATGTGTTGTCAATTCAGGAAACACTAATCTCAGTTTTACAAGTTAGGCATTTTCCCATTTTGATAAAGCAAAAACTTAGTTAATCGAATGAATGGCTCTGCTCTGAGCTCAAACTTTCCCATTGGAAGGCCAGAGTGTGACGCTGATTGTTCATTTGAAATATACAGTGGGATGATCCTCCACCTGGAAGTATCACAACTATCCAAACTGAACACAGTTTGTTTCCATTAAAGGGGTTTTTATAGCCTGTGACTATAAATTATATGTTAGCCATTTATCTTACGTGCATAATGCGAGAAGTTAATTAAGACTTATGACTAATTATGACTGGGAAATTACTTACCTCCTTCTCCCAGAACCCCCCCCCCCCCAATCACACACACACACAAATGCACACATTCGTACACTTCGTACACAAGGTTGATTCGTCCATGGAAAGCGTCCGGAGTTGACTTCTGCTAAAAGACCAACAAACAAATGCTGAACAGTTATCTTTCGAATGGTAAAAATGTGCTACTTCGATGAACTCCTTCACACGAGGTTCTGTCAGAGGTTTTGTTTATAGGGGACAGAACCACACTGCTCCTGTTGTGCACAACAGTTACATTAGAATAGGAATGCAGATGACGTTTTGTGCATAGAATGAGGTTATAAAAGCCCAACGGTGAAATTCTGCCTGAAGGTTTCTGAACCTGTTATAGCTTGTTTTTGATGAAAAAAGAAACACGTACTATGGGCTGCACTGTGACTACTCTAGATCTGCTTTTAGTGTGTCACTAAACTGTGACGAAAATAAATGTCTTATCAATCCTTTATTTCCTCTCCCTTGTACTGGCAGGTGTACAGTGTACAAAATTTGTGCTTATTTAGCTAGAAAGAAAATGAAGTATTAGATTTCTGTCAAAATGTCCCAACATTACCCCTAGAGTATTTCCAGGAAGATCAGATTAGTTTGGCTTTATCAGCAGTTGTTGATTTCCTTGAAAGATAAATTTACTCCATTTACACCCAAGCGGGTATGTTTTCATTATTTTTTATTAGTGGGCTGAAATGTATATGCGTGTAGACAGCTTCCCATCTTTCTCAGATTCAGCTGACCCTGTTGTGAACCAGGTTTCATTAACAGCCATTTGGACGTGTGCCACCTCAACACTGTCTATTCATCTTCCACTAAATTAAACAGCCCTTTACAGGAATCCTCATAGGCAGGTGGAGGTATTTGTTTCTTACATATTATTCTTTGTTATTACATACTGCGTTTTTGTTTTCAGCTGTATATTGTCCTCAGAACACTGTACTAACAGATTTTGAGTAAATACTAAACAAAAAACAGATCAGAGGTGGCAAAAAAACTGATGGCAGATGCAACAGACTTAAGTATTAAATCATTTGAAACTCTTGTTACTTGTTTCTTGTGGAGATAAAGTCCTGTTTTTAGATGTGAAGGTTGGTAAGTGTAGTTGCATAAAATGGGTAATAGGTTTTACAGATAAATAGATGTGTAAGGTGTGCAAAGAGTTATTAAAAGTCTCAGGATATTGTTATATTTTATCCATAATTGATAGATTAACAGCACACAAAAGCTGTCATGTAGACGACACAGACACATAGTTTTTTTTACATTAATTGTCCTGTCGTCCAGATATCTGTATTAAATGTGGTCAAAGTTGCAGAACTTGCTGAAATACGTAAAAGTAATGTCTGTTTTTTCCCTACGTCTGTGATCAGAAGACTCGTGTCTGAGGAACAACATGTTGATCTTGGGGAAAATGAAAAAGATTCGCCCTCCGGGGAAAAAGAATGTGTTGGTATTTCTTGGAATCCTTGCTACATCTTGCTTTCTAGCCACATTCTCATTCAGTCCAAAAGGAAAAGTTGGGGGTTTCCAAACGAATGGTGCATCATTCACTGGAGACAACATCCACAGCAAATCAGAGCTTTAGTTGTCGTAATACTTTGCTCCTGTGTTCAGAGACCATTCCACTTTAATGAGTCAGTGTTGACTACTGAAGACTCTGAAAATGAATGGTTGTTTAATGAGACCTTTTGTTGTTCTGTGTGAGTGTGAAAGAAGTGCAGACTTCTTCTTGCTAGACAGAATATAAGCTCATTTCGTCAATCAATTGTGTGCGGTGTTTTCTGCATACCAACCAGCCTTCAAATATTTGCTGTCTTTGAGCTTTTCATTTGATTTGTGTTGATTCACACAGTATGAAACTGGCATGTTGTTTACTGCAGTCCCACTGCTTTTGTGTGTTATTGTTTAGACATTTGGTAATCGATTCAGGGCCCTGCAGCAAATATTATATTAGCCTGGAGTCTGCTTTACACATAATGAAAACAGAGTGTAAGAGAAAAGTAATAGATTCAGCTGAAGCACTGAGTGAGTGTCTGATTTTATACTGAGGTAACTGATTTTGATCCTTGTTTTTTCTTTTGTTATTTGATGTGGATAAATTGTGTCATGGTCTTGCGTTTTTAAACGCTAACGCTGAAAAAAATAATGATCTGTGTTGTAATACTTGTGTATACACAGAGGTTTCAAATACAGCAGTGTGTTTTCATCTCGTGGTAACATGGATATCAGCAACTCTTCACAGAGCAACTCTATGGTTACATAATCTGACATCTGAGTCTACTGGTTTAACATACTCCACCGTGAGAAAGTAAAATCTGCAGTAAATAGCTATATATATATATATATATATATATATATACATATACTATATGTGCCAGACAGCTTTAGTATCAGCTAAATGATACAGAAGTAATCTGTTTCTTTATCCCCCTGTAGCGCTTTTTAGCTCTTAGCTCCAAACATGTCTAGTAGTATTATTAATGACCATGTTCACAGCTGATTACGTGTGGCAGAACTGTCAGGCAAAATGTACTGAAACATTTACCTCTTTTTGCAGGTAAACACAAACATTTACTCACGGCATCTGTATGAAAACAGAATAAACTAATTTAGCCTCATATTCTGCACTTTGTTAGTCTATTGAATTACGGATTGCATTGTCAGTGGCCTACCACGTCGGTCCAGATCTTTACAATATCTTAACAAGCTTTGCAGTGAAATTCCCTATGGGCGCTCATGGTTCCCAGAGGATATATCGTAATGATTTCGGGAATCCCCTGTCTTTGTTTCTGTCTATTTTCTTAGATCAGAGACAAAAACATAACACAGAATTTGCGAGCTGTTCCAGAGGCTACAACACTTTTCAACCATGTTTGATTTGTTTCGGAGCCAAAAACTCGATGTATTTGGATACCTTGGAGACCAATCTGAGATGGAAGGAGAGCAGTATCCAAAGCACATTTAATATTTTATTATCAATTCCAATATCTTGTTTGTGTGACTTCAATCGCCCCCACGGCAAAAAATTTTTTTATTTACTAGTACTTATCAAACAACAGCAGAGACTACATTTATTTGCTATGTTGGTGTGGTAGTGCACGTCAATCCCCTTCTTCTGTTGAAGATCACTGGAGTGTGCAGTGACAGACACACATATGCTGTAGCAGTTACGCCGGTGATTACCTGACTCGCCTCAGCATCCACACTTTGTTCAACTGAGGGGCTGAGAGGTTGTCAGCAGTCCCCTCAGCCGCCATGCGCCGACAAGATTCTGTCGACCACCCAACTAAACTCCTTTTTCCAGGAGAATTTAAATCAGGGCTTACACTTCAGCTATAAGCATCTTTCCCTGTCGCCATTTTCTCACGAGTGCTCGATTTGTACTGCAAATGTGTAACTTTGAAGAAGATGAGATGGTATTAAGATAGCTCACTTCGTAGCTATGTCCATCGCCAGCTGTGGAAAAAAACAATGTACTTAATTCTTTTTTAATCGGGCATGTGAGATTCTACATTTACTACCTTGGCATGCCATTTTCCTCGCTCCAGGAAATCGGGCAATCCTTATTTTTGAGCCCTGAATTGACAGCTATACATTCTGTAACAAAGGAACACAGTGCCAAACAGGGTTTATATTGCAATTATATTACTTACTGCAATTATTGTATCACTGCAGTTGTCCATCAGATAAAAATATAAACAGATAAATAAACTCATTAAAACATATTAAGTGGCCTAATATTTTGTGAACCAAAATATGACTTCAAGACAACTTAAATATAAACCTCACATGCAAAAACACAAAGGTAAACTTTCATTTTGGGATTATGTTTTACAGAGAAACTTCACATCAAGATTATCACCAAGTTCATTTAATGGACAAAAAAAAATTAAAGATGGACCAGATCACTTATTAGAGGGTCCAAATAGAACGGCTGAGACTGGAGTGAATCCAGGAAAAAAAATGATTGACTGAAAAGTTCAATGTAAGTCTATGGGATCCAGGGCTTTTTGGAGCCTCCCCTAGTAGCGGTCAGCAGTATTACAACTTTAAGTTACTTCCGCATTGGCTTCATTTTGGAGCCGAGGTTCTTATCTCTAATGGTGTTAAATATCTTTGAAATCTCTCAACATCAGTACCTTAATCCAGTCCAATTCAGGTACAGTATGTTTGAAACATCACTATGTGGATCATATTTGACAGATTTGTGGAGCACCCAATCCATATTTTCCCCAGATCTTATTATACTAAGGGCATAACATTCTTCATCAAAGCTCCAAAGCTCTCCACAGTTTTCTGTGTTTTTGCTCAAACAACTACAAACCTACGGTAGCTCTTTAAACCGCTCTTGAGCATTTCTCTTGCTCAAGATAAGAAGTGATGCTGTAGAACACAATGAGCACTTGTAATTTTTCAATTTTGTCAATTAAATTTTGCTTGTAATTCCTTTTGCCTGATGGGAATAAATTCTTCGTTATGTGACACACATGCACTGAATGTAGTCCTGCATCTATTCGACACAGGGTTTATGGGAAACAGGTTGAACATGTGCCCCATGCTGAACAGATCATCAGAACTCAATGAATGGTCTGTAATTAAAGAGTTGATCTCAACAGGGCTTTTTATCCTCAGAAAGACCTCTTGGACCTCTTTCTGTTCTACTCCAGAAGCTAATTGTGACCCTGGTACGACTGGGAATTTGAGTGCCCCCTCCTCTTTTTTGCTCGAGGGCATATGTACATATTCTTTGTGGAATGCCGGAAAGGCATTGTTGTCTCCTTTAAAAGGTCCTCCGAGGTCCGTGAATGTTATGTTCCCAAGCCCTCAACATAGTGTAACTCGCAATCCACTAATTGCTTCAGTTGGAGTTTTCATGAAAAGAATGGCAAGGATGTGGTCACAGTTGCTTGGGATTTGACTGAAGGGATAAAGGCATCAGTGGACCCATGAATAATGTTGAAAACATATACAAAAGGAGCAGCTATGAGTTAGTGACCATTACCACGACTGTGGAGCCAACAGTCATTTGGTTTTATTCAGAAATGTCTTTGCACTTTTTCACACAGATACAGCTGAGAAAGAATAAAATCACACAATGAGGTCAACTTGACCTCATTATGTTTTCTTACACATGACACACAACAATAATGAGGCTGCAGGAGGTGGAAATTAGGGGAAAAAGGGCAGAATTTGAGAATACACACCATCCTTCCTTCTGCAGCTCTCTCCTCTCTAAGTCCAACGACTTAATAGATGATAGATGTCAGTTTATGCCTATACAGAAGGCGGTCATCATGGTCATTGTCTTCTTCAATGTCTTCTTTGACTTCTAATTTGCCTTCATCTACTTCGTCATTGTCTTCATCTTTGTCTTCTTCTTCGTCATCCTTGTTGTCTTTTTCACCGTCGTCTTTTTTTCTTTATCATCTTCGTCTTAATCTTCTTCTTTGTGGTTGTCTTCTTCATGTTGTCATCGTTTTTTTCTTCTTTGACATTGTCTTCATTTTCACTTTCTTTATCATCGTTTTGTTCTTCTTTCTCACCATTGTCTTGTTTGTTGTTGCCTTCATCATCTTCATCGTGTGCTTTGTCATACCCTTGTCATCGCCTTCTTCTTCTCCTTCTGTGTCTTCACCATCGTTGTCCTCTTCTTCGTGGGTTAAGCAGACTGCAAATGTCTGCCATAAATCATATTGAACATTTAATGAACATTTGTTAAATTCTGGTGAAAATGACATCATAATTACTATGATTATCATTTTATTTCCCAGCCCTACTACACACTACCACAGAAACACTGACACATTACACAACCTGATGGAGGTTAACAGTTAATGTCCTCACTGCTGCAGTATTTCTTGGGCTATATATTTTAAAAAACAAGCTTAAAAAGGATGTCTTTCTATATTCACCTTCTGTGTCAGGCAGTTTGGTTTAAATGTATCTATATTCTTCAATTACTGAACACCTCTGAATTCAAGTTTCAAACTGAACTATATTAGACAAAACCTTTTTAAAATATTGCATATGTCGTTCCACCAATTCTCCCTCCTGTAACTGCAAAAAGGAGTCGTTATAATCCTCTATCTGGGTTTTGTATCTGAACATTTCAGTGACAGGCAGTGAAATAAGCAGCCTCGGTGAAAGGAGAATAGACACTATCTCAGCTAATTTTGTTTTGCCGCTCTATTCTTGTGGAGAATAAAAGGTCTCCAGGTTTCCCCAGTGACGGGCCTTCACTGTTGGACAGTCATCTTGTGTAAATGGGGAATTCAGTTACAAGTGACAACAGTTTTGGCAGAGCATCTTTAGCTTGTGCGTCAGCAGAGTCTTAGAGAGAGAAAAGGCCGTTTTAAAGTAGAAACTGCCTGAAGCTGTCACAGCCACTCATCCAGTCCACAATGAACTAAATATGTACTGGATCTGCATTGTCTCATTATGAGCTTTCTACAGCTCATCAACGCTACAGCGTCACATGTTATGTAGGTAGGTTCTCCTTTTGGTTTACTGGTGTGTCTGTGGTAACCGTGACAACGGTAGTCAGCCTTTTTGATTTACATAGGTTTGACATATTCAAATATTAAACTCCACCTGTTGCCTTATGCGTTATGCAAATCACTCTGTGCTGTATCGAGCAGTGATGGCATAGTGGTTTTGCATGTTTAGCCTATTTACTACAAATCACATGCACTTTACATCATGGATGACCACTTTTTGACCTCTTTTCAATCAATCTGTAAAGCCAGTTTCATTGTTGTCACATTTCTTTAATTTGAGTCAGTAACAGTAGAGGCTTAATAGAGTCTATATTACCTACAATTCACTTGGCATATTAGGTTTTCCCTAGGTTTTTACAGGGCTTAGGTGCTGTCTGGGTTCCAGCATTTTCCCTAATCACGTGGAGGACTTAAACTACATCCACACTAATATGTTTTCATTTCAAAGCAGGGTTTTAAAAGCATCTGTCAAAAAAAGTAAAACTAGAACTAGAACTAAAAAATGTTCAGTCAGTCCATTTTAAACTTATTGACTATTTTTTTAAAATAGATTTTACAGCTTTATTGAAGCAACAGCACAAAACTCAATGATAGAGATCTTTAAACTATGTAATATGTCTTGCTTGTTGTTTGTAAACACACACATATTGGTGACTCAGATTGTGATTCTAGTTTAATAGATCATCCCAGATCACCCAGCCCTGAGTTTACTGCGAACAATACCCAGCCTCTCAGCAACCTAACATTAGCTTCAGTTCACTCTTGTTTTTCATAGTCTGTCAGATAGCTTGGTTTAGTATTTTCTTTACTCCCAGTTTAATGTTGGAAAAAAATGTCAGTAATTTGTGCATTTTCCTTGACAGCCAATCAAATACTAATTGTAATATTGTCCACAATAATCGCAATATGGCTTTTCCATTAAATTGTGCAGCCCTAGTTGTAATACTTATGTGCAGCACCTAAGCATTTTTGCACAGCAGCTAAACTGAAGAAACAGAAAAATTCTCCTGAGATTTGTCTACCACTCTGGACAAGACACCATGTTAGCCCAATGGACAATAGACTGTGTTTTTTCCCATCTTTGACTGGATGGACTGTTCAGGAATCAGTTTCAGTGTGTGACCTCCTTTTGGCAGAGAATTCATGCTTTACCTTAAGCATGAATTTCAATTTTGGCCAAAAACAAACACTCCAGTTACTCAGTTGCTGGAGTGTTTGTTTTGCTTAAATTAGAGGAAGTGGCCAGAGACTGAAAAAGCCTGCAGAAGTCCAAATGTAGACTTTAAGATCCAATTATGGGTCAAACTTCCAAACACTGGATTTTACCGTTTAACAGTGTCTTTTACATTACCTTCCTGGTAAATACACCTGTGTTAAAACTTCATGGCCCCAGCTTTCATTGTAGACTTTCAGGTAAAATAAATACAACCTTTACAGGGACAGGAGCTTCTTAAAAGTGCACTTTGCACTGTGTTTTAGAAAGCTAGGCAGTATGCACAAAGATTTGTATTACAGTAGATTCTGGTGGATTCTGTAAATACTTTTATTGTGCAAACCGTATTAAAGTATTTAAAACAGAACTTAACATGGCTTCCTTTTGTTCATGGCCTTACATAGGTGATTGTTACAGTGTCTTCAATGGTTCAGAGACTAAGTTGTGTAATTAATAGTTGTGTTAAAGTTATAACTGTTAGCAAGAAGTCTACACACAGTCTAATGGGATGGACTTTACACAGTGCTCTGTAGTGTTTCTAATTATGAACAAAGTTATATCATTTGATGCCTATTGAAGAGTTGAGAAATGGTGAGAAATGAAAACCACTATACTGGTTCATCCAGTATATCATCCAGCACTATTATATTTGATCTTTTTTTTATGTTTATAGTTGTATTACATTTCATTAATATTTTTATTTGAACTATTGAACAGGGTTGAAGCAATGAGCAACAACGGCGGCCTGAAAATGAAGCCAATGTAGAAGTATGTTAATACCTCTGACACACAGATGCTGGCTCCAAAAACGTCTGGTGTTCTTTTATAAATTGGTCCTATTAAGGCTTTAGCCAATAGAAGGCTACGATGTGTATCGTTGGGCTTTGATTGACAGGCGTGTGTGACAGCTCATTCAGAGCTTCTGTTTATTGAATAAAACACAGATTTTTCCTGACAGACAGCTTGACTGAAGTTGTGGTTAATGAGTTACACTGACAAGGCTGTCAAAGGATATTTCTTATGCAAATGTTTCCAATTTACTTAATTACAATACCCCACCTGTTAACATAATTTAGCTATATTATGTTAACATTAATTCAGAATTGCTCTAAATTAATTAACTTCTCTTATCTGTCAGGTAGCATGCTTATTATGACATCTAGGGTTATTACTATTATTATTATTATTATTAGTATTAACTGTGGTCAAGTAGCTGAAAGTGGTAGCATAAGTGTTAGGTAGCAGTGTGGTTGGTTTTTCACTAAGTTAGTGGTACATTAGCTTAGTAAGTTTCACACATCACTCCTTACACTTCACCAGCATCACTGTTTTGTCTAAATATAGTCACTTCTGGCGACAGCCGAAATGCCAAGCTTGAGGCTTTAATACACGTCGTGGTGGCTACGTCCGATCTCTGGTTTGGTTCAATGTTAACATTGAATCAAATTACTATTCATACTGTTAAAAAATTGCTTGCATTGAGAAACCCACAACCCTAGAATTGCCATATAACTACAGTTCCCATAAACACTTTAAAGGTTCAATATGTAACAATTGTGTGCGCTAGTGCCCTCACTTCAAGTTTGTGTTTGAGTGTGTTTTGTGCTGGGAGCTGGTCATCAACAGCAGCAGGTGACAATAAACCCAGTATACATTAACTATGACTACCTAAAGAATAATATCAATAAATGTTTGTTTTTTAACATGTTCGCCATATCAACTTTATAAGGTTCATTAGTCAGAATGTCTTATCATTCACCAGAAGCCAGTAAAGTTTCCCTCCTTTCCCCTTGTGTTTAAGACAACTGAAGCTTTTATGACTCACTGAATGAGTACAAATGCTTCTTTAAAGTCGAAAGCTGCAGCCCTTTAAACACAAACAGTGCTCTCCCCTGCTTACCAGTAAAGAAGTTAGTCAATTGTTTCTGCCGTCGACAATATGAATCAGTATGACAATAGCTCCACCGTCCCACTGCTCCTGCTTCCCAATCACTTTCCAGCACCTCATTAGCATTTTCCTTTGAGCGGCTGATACTCAAAGGAAGGGACGGCAATCCATCTCTCCTTTGTGTGTCTGTGCTGCCGGATAAAGAATGGGAGGAATTGTTTCCTGCGCTGTCAAATATTCACCCGGGATTTGAATCTGGGGTTTTTGCTGATGCAGGAGATGAAGCTCCCTGTTAGGTCTCAGCGCTCGGGAACACTTCGCTGTCTGCTTTTTCACACAGATGAAACATGTCCACACTACATGGACATAGGGCTTCTGTCTTTGAACAGTCAGACTGACAAAAGAGACTGCTTTCTCTCGCTGCTCTCATTCCAATTGTCTCCTACATGACAGTTTATTTTATTGGAGATGATCACTGTTAGTTCCTTGTTTCTGAATACATCATAGTGTTGTTATAAGTCAGTCAGTTGTTCAGTCAGTCGAGGGATAAAAGATAAATATAAAAGTTTTTGTTGTTGTTTCACAGAATTTCAAACTCCATCTTCAATCCGGGAACTCATTTGTGTCAGTACGCATCTTGTCAAAGAATATGTAAACAAGAAAATCTGCACTTTCTGACACTTGACACTTTCTGCTCTGTATCAACAGGCAGGTTTACAAAGATTTAGTTTTCTTCTTCACAGAAAAAGGCAGCTTAAATGTATAATGTTCATAGTGTATAGACTTTTTCACAAAATTACTTTCTGTGTAACCTTGAGCACTAGCAACATTGTTAAGTGCATTTCCATCCTCTTAACATGTTTGCAGATATTTTTGTTCCTTGTCTGTTCAGATCATGCATTGTTTACATTTCATGTTTGCTATTACTGGCAGCCTTTGTCTTTACCTTTCTTGGTACATTGCAGTCACAAACAGTCCGTCAGTGTGAAACAGAATGTGAATCCGCCACCAGCATGCATCTGTACATGTACATTGTGTGGCTTATGTCAGACTTGGCTCCATTGTTCTACCAGTGGTCAAGGATGTTTACCACGTTCTCCATCTGAGCTTTGCTGTTGTTAATGAACACAAACTACAACCTGAAATACTGTTATAAGTTATTGCATGTAATGCCTGTTCTATTAGGATGTGTATACCCTGTTGTCACCCTATATCTAACCTCCTCTAACCAATTCCTGTGGGATATTAAAGACCTGATCATATGCTATACAGGCTTTTAGTGTGCAGTTTAATGTTTAGTTGTGAGGCCATCTGAAGCACAGCTACAAACCAAAATCTGTGCTGTCTACAGTGAAACTATTGAATATATCAGGTTTTAGTGACAATAAGCACTTTGAAGATTCCAGTTTAGACTCTAGAAGATTATTTTGTTGTTGCAGTGCTAAGAAAATTTCAGTGAAATAAGTCTCTTCTTTGGTTCTTAGGTTGATTTTTATTTATATTTTCATTTCATGATTTTTTTTTTCTCCCCAACCTTAACTTGTTGAGGTTGTAGCTGTTCCACTGTGAGTGAACTTTTTGTCATTTGCATGCAAAATATGTATGACAAATGTAAACAAATTCATACGTTTTGGGGATTCCCATGAGAAGCAGGAAATATCATTTGAAGTGATGTAGTTTATTGCTGTGTTTGTACAGAGACTAGAGGAAAAGCGAAAGAACCAGGAAGCCAGTTTAAAAAAGTGTGTTCCTGAAAAGCTCAAACAGTAAACTCTGACGTGGCAGAGTTTTCCGTGTTTAATTAGGTTAAAATGAATCCAGACCAAAAATTACAGCTGCATTTTATTGGTTCATGTATTTCCGTATGAGTCTGTGCTTCCCGGCCTCCTCCTCCTCTCCCCCTCCCTCTTCCTCCTCATCCGTACCCTCTTCTGCAGGAACTTGTGTTTCAGCTCCTGCCTCTGCTCTGGAGAATCCCAGTGACCTAGATTTCAGCTGGAGTTTTCCTGCCGGCTCCAGGCCCGGGCTGTTTGCACTCTGCTGCCTGCCAGCAGCACCAAATCCACACTGTGCCTCGCTCCTCGCACATCAGCGTTCTGACCCACATCTCCATGGCAACAGCTACCACAATGCCCCGACGATGCAGCGGCGGCGGCGGCGGCTGGCAAGAAGGAGAGAGAAGGGCTCCCTGACCTGCAGAGGAGAGAATGGTGGGGCTGCACCCCCCTCTCAGATCAGTTTCATCCACACCCACTACCCCCCACCCATTCACTCTCACTCTCCTCACTGCTCTGCATGCTGATGAGGGGATTATGAAACACACACATGAAGATGTCATGTCTTCACCGTTTTTTCTCCCTTTTTTAAAGCTCCTGGAAACCTAAATACACAACAGCCTTTTAACTACACTATACTACTATAGGTTCTTATGTACATAATAGTCAGTTAGAAATTAGTTTCAATCCAAATTTTAAATATTGTCATTTTAGTTCCTGCAAACTTTATGATATTGGGTTTGAATTGGGTGTAGCTAGACTGGAGACTTATTACATAATAAATGCCATGAACCATTCATATAAATTCTAGCCAGGTGTCCCACCCCTAGCTACTGTTAGCTACTAGCTGCTAGCCATCTAGCTTTCCCTCCGCTGTCTCAAAAACTGAGATTGAGAATGTAAGTTGAACATAGATACAGTTTAGCTATACATTATATGATTTTATAAGATTTAGGGGGATTCAGGAGAATCTAATTGCACAAATGGAATATAATCATAATTATGTTTTAGGATGAGAATTATGTTTTCATTACCCCAGAATGAGCCATTTACATCTACAGAGGGAGTGGGTCGCCTTTCACAGAGTCCACCATGTTGCGCTGCCATGTTTTTACAGTTGCTTAGAACGGACTCTCTCGTTTCCTTTTATTTCCTTTTTTATAGCAGGTGGCATCCAGCGGTAAGGTGCATTACTGTGGCCTACTATGCCTGAGTGTGGACCAGAGTTAATATCCCCCTTAACTAAAAAGTCCACAACGGACAAAACAAACACTTGGCTCTCATGAGGGACTTGCTCATTTTTGTTGCCACCTTAGATGAGGGTTAGGGTTGGGGGGTATTCAGCTGGCTGCGATCTGTAAATTGTGTCACCAAATATCACACACTTAACCTTAACGGTTTTCAAACTGTTGGATTTTTCTAACATATTTAGCCCTGGTGATGGTGCAGCTAACGTTACAAGCTAACAAGATGTCAGCGAAAACGTGATCTGCCACGTCTACACAGTTTTATAATAGTTATTAACCTGTATTTTCAGTCAGATTTGTGGATGTGTAAGGAGACGCGCGCTCCACTTTGAAACCATATGTATTTTTACTATTTCAAACTAAAAGCTTCAAGTTGAGTTTTTGTCTTATTTGCCCATTAACAGTGATAGATTTCTTTCCTGTATGATTCCTGTAAGCCACACTGATAACTCTCATTGCTCCTCCCATACTGTGCCATATGCTCCCATAATTCTCTGCCAGTTGCCTTTTTTCCACCCCATGTGTTGAGTTGCCCTGTCAGTGGTCTGCCTCCTCTCTCCATCTTGATTATTCTTTTGTTCATATTCAGACCAAGCCACACTTAGACATCATGTTTAATAACAGGTCAAGTGTTCTGTTTGATGCTTTTAAGTGATTCACATGTTTATTCAGAGTTGGCGACTGGAAACGAGCAGTGACTCTGACAGTTTTTGCTGCTAGCTACAGCAGATTTTTCCCGGCTCACACAAAGAGCAGCAGGCAGTTTGGGTCCAGCTCGCGTTACAAACTTGGCCTGAAATCGCAGTGTCCCCCCGTTTCTGGCCAAAAACACAACCCCCCCGGAATAAGACTGGCCTCTCTCGATTTTATCACAATGACGCACTGTCACTTCACATTTACGTCGGGTGAAACCTACCCTGCCAACTGCCACCGCTCAGCTCAGATAACACCGGTGACAATCAGAGCTCTGTCTGTCCATCTCTGGGTACCTGCTGCGGCAGTTTGTAACGTGGCTAATAGCTCCACAGTGGCTGCCAGACAGACTCCAGGACACACACATCCCACCCTTCTAGCTCTTCACCCCAATATTTACTAAACCATGGAAACTATTTGTTTATTGTACTAGATGGAAAAAGATAATAGTTTTGACAAGTGAACAAGCTGCAATGGATTGCAGACCTTTCAAGCTGGCACCGAGTATTAGTTTCTCTGGATTTATTGTTAATTTGAAAGTAACAAAGCAAGATGGTATTTAGAGCAACATTATTATCTAAGCAACAGGTTTCAGCCTGTGGCCTTATTGGTATTTGCAGTTCTACTTTCTAGTTTTTTTTTTTACCCCACATA
>JAPQRN010000017.1:17398018-17408581 GCA_037367275.1 Coranthus polyacanthus
CACCCACACACACACACACACACACACACACACACACACACACACACACACACACACACACACACACACACACACCCTATCCTTGGGCTAGGGGTCAGCTGTCTGATATTCCATCTCAGGCACCTTTCTCTGGCCTAAACAAGCTTTTCCAGTCTGTCAGCCTTATTCCATGGCAACCAGAGGAATAAAGGTTTGGAAAACAAAGAGCCCAGAAAACGGAATGTGTTGGGTACAAATCTCCCTCCAGTGAATGCAACCAAATGCCTTTAGTGGTGAGATAAACTCCATAGAGAGCTGCTGTCTGCCTCATTCTCAATTCAACTTGTGAAACTGACCCCAGGCCCTGGGGCCCAACATTTTCATCACCAACTTAATTTAATCTGCATTTCTGGTCTCATAAAACATGTATTTCTGTAGTTTTGACCAAGTATTTACATATATGTTAAACAATGTTGTCAAAAGTTTCAACAAGTTGGGGTATGCTCAAAAAGAACCTGTTAGTGTTAAGTCTTGTCCACTCCATTTGCTAACTGTGTTTATAGCTGTAGGTCCTGGTGGTTTCAAATTTAATACTGGGATGAAAAACCTGCTGTCATACAAGGGCTGTCGCAGTAACCGCAACATTGTAATCCCGCGCTATTGACAAGCCAACCGCAGACGATGGCAAGCAACCTTCACAACCTCTACGGTATCACGGTTGCTCTGTTTGTCATGAGCCTATACAAGCAGCATTGTTTCACACAGAATTGTTCATTTGTCATCCAATTTGCTTTTCAGATGGATCGTACAGATCATGTCATTAAATAAACGTGCTGCCCAAACTTTCATAATCCACTATTAGTTGTAAATGCAGCAGTAACCAGTGTAATACAGAGAGCATTATGGATGAAGAATTCATATGCAAATTATGACTAAATTTCACACACATATGCAAAATGATGATGTGGTGACATTTTATACTCCAAAGGTCAACTTCACTACGCCATCATAATGTTCTGCCAGACCACTTTCCTGACCATTATTCAACACTATACTCAATAGTTGATTAATTGGTTGATATCTTCTCCGTCTCTCCTCCTAAATATTTTGACACTGAAACACACATTATGTATGCCTGAAATGGACTATTTTTCACTTTATTAGACACTGGTTGGAACTGTTGAATTGAACATGTTAGTCAAAGTAATAAATACTTAAATAAATCAGAATAACTGAACCTCAAACTCAAAGTGATTCAATCAATTAGTGCGGAACTGAAACGATTTTCCCTTAAAGTCAGTATTTACAGTTTAGAAGTCTATTTTTAGCAACCAGCCACTCTCAGCACTAACGTCTGCCGACGGTACAGATAATTTGTAAAATGTCCTATTGATGCAGAGCCAACACGATTAATCTGCCTATCTCTAGAAATTGCTTTATTCTTTCATGTTGGGTTTCTGGAAACATTCAATAAATAATTACTCATAGTGACATTTGGGTTCAGAATGACTGACCACATACAGCCTGAAAGTCAAGTATTTCTACTGTATCAATTTAGAGATTTTCCACAAAGTACCACATTTGTACCTCAAAATGGCTTCCTGTTTGAAACTTGAGTTGCTTTAAAAACACACAGCCCCATAATTCCTGACAAGGAATGATCGATTTGAGCATCTGAAAGGTGTGGACAGCGGGGGTGTCCGAAGTTGTTCCATGATCCAATGAGCATTTTATGTGAAGGTTCCTTATGTCTAGAGTCTTTGCCTCATCTGTTTTCTAATGCCCTCTGTATTTTTAGGAGGACTTTTGGGTGAAAGGTTCGCCCACTCACCCACCCCCAGCCCCCTGTTCTCACCACTCCTAAGCCTTAATAAATCCAGACTCAACCAATTGTAGTCCAGCTGTTGTGTACAAGTTGCGCTATGGCCACCGACTGATGTGTGAGCTGATGTGAGCACAGGCTGGGGGCTGAGCACACCACATCCAGACACAATGAACCACAAAGAAGCCTCTAAAGTGTCTAATCCTTTCCCACCATTATCCACATATCCCTGTGACTACGGATGACAACTATCATTCATATGATTCCAATTTTCGTTGGTAACGCTGCAGTCAAGAGGTCTGTTGACCAGTCTGGTTTGGTTTCCCTAGTAGTGCTGTTTATGCCCAAGAAAATGCTGGCCTCCTTCACCCTGTGCTGTTTTTCAAACGGTCCGAGCCTTGTCTTGATGTGACTCACAAAGGCTGCTTTGATAGCAGTCCTCCCCTGCCAGACTCTGTTCTTTTTTTAACAGGTTTTTGACTAACCCTGGTGCCACTGTTGCCAGTGCCCAATCTTCCAAACAATCTAAAATGTGGCCCGTAGACTTGTTAAACCTACTCAGTAATTCTCAGCCCTCTTTGTCTCGCCAAGCTGTCCCCTTTTAGAGGAAGCCTAATGTATTTGTCGACCTGTGTCGCTGTTGAAATGAACTGGTTTAAATAGACAGCAGATCCTTATAGATGAGCTCATTGTTTGGCTTGGGATTAGCCTGTTCAAATCTGTTTCCAAGTGGATGATTTTGACCAAACAGGAGCTTGTCACATTGGATCGCAGCCCAAGATCACAGAAGGCGGTATTAAAACATTGAACATCGAGTTATTTTCAGCACAATCCATGAATTATTTCTGCAGCTGTCCGACTTCTTCCTTTTTGTCATCTCAGACAAAACATTTGCTGTCTTCTGTTTCTGCCTAAACACCGTCTTCCTCTACCAGATGGAGGTGTCGCACTAGGCCTGAGCTTTTTGGTGTGGAAGAATGAGAAGGGAAAAGAGATCAGAGTACTTGATGTGCCGACCGCAGTGGCTCCAGCTTTGTAGAGTACGGTGTTGCACCACCGCTGCCTTCATTGGAGCAAAGTTAATGTGAAGAGGCATTTGGCAGATGGCTCCCCTTTCTTCATCAATAGAGGTGAATAGGGATATTTTGTCCCTTTCCTTTCTCCTCTTGTGATCTCTCCACATGGCACCAGAGGCACAAGAGGAAGCAAGAGGAGCACAAGAGACAGAAACCCCCAGGAACAGTCCTTTTTAAGTCCTTTAAAGTTGTGTTTTGGTGTTTGGCTTCTATAGTTGTTTGAAGTTTAGTAGAGACTTTAAACATTTTGAACTTGGAAGGTCCTATACCTGTTTGTTTCATCTTAGCAGTCCAAGTGCTCTTACATTCTGATTTTAAAGAACTGAAATCAAAGCAAAGACTGACGCATAACCACAAGCTAACTGACAACCATTCAAGTACTAACAATCATTTGTCATAAAATATGTCAATATGACAAAATATGTCATTCAGTTCCTCTGAAAAAAAATACAAATCAAGTCAAGGCACCATTAACAAACCACAAACAAAACAGTTTCCAATGTAAAAAAAACATCTAAAAAAAAAGATCAAAAAAGATCTATGGGCTGAACAGTCAGTATTCACCAGGCCAGTGCAATTGCCTGAATTGTTATGTGCTGAAATGCGTGTGTTTGATAAGTGTGGACACTAGGGCTGCATGGTTTATAAAAATACAAAAAACTAAAGACTTAGGTTTATTTTTCAAATGTTGATATAGTACCTCTCTCTGCTCAGCTCATTGAATCCAAAATATCATTCACACAGCCTTTTAAATTACAGCTTGCTGCAAGTATAGAATAGCACAGGCTGACATAGTGAATGGATTAATTGTGCAGCTCTTGTGGACATGGAATGATTGAAGTGTTTCAAGTGCATCAACATTCTCTTCCATGCCGCTATCTCCACGTTACTGTTTTCCTCCCCCTTGCCATGTGAAACAACAACACCCTCCAAGCTACCAGCTACACCCTGAAAACGGGACAAAGTTGGGACAAAGATACACATAGTTGTTGTTATATGTGTCTCTTTTTCAGGGAATTGGTCATTTTAATACCGGGGACTTGGTGGACTGATGGAATTAAAAAACCCTTGAGTCCAAGCTACAGCAGATTAGCAGCATCATGCTTCTGTAAAAAAACTGTGCAGGGCCCCAGAGGAACCAGTGGCTTTATTGGATCCCAGGCCACCCCACTGACTCTGATCTGCTCACATGGACTCTAATTATGGCTGAAAGAGAGAGATGGAAACTGCGAGAAACAAGACAAGGTCAGAAAGCAGACACCTTGACCTGCAACATGGGAGTCTGATTTTTCCCACATCCACAGTGACTTTATTAATGCAGAGAGCTTAACCACTGAACTTTCCACTGGGAAATCTGGAGAAATTGATTGGAATGAAGAAAAATACACTTCCTGTTGATGGAAGGAATTAATCAAATTAAAGAATGTATACAATCATACAGTATCAGCTCTGTTTGGTTGTCAGTGGATAAAGTCAAACAGACTGAAACAGACCACAGGAATCATTGATTCATTGATTTTTGAATTCTGAGATTGACAGGCATTAAAGTAGGTTAGAGTGACTTGTCTCGATATATATTGTTTGAGTGAAGTCATTAACTAAACTATGGGTAATGACCACAACAAATAATACCAGTAATGATTTCTTTAATTGCATGTATGTTGTTTTGTCTGCGTTCCTACTTTACATTTTAGTTCTGTAAATGAAAACCTAACTTTTCAATAACCCTTTTTCACAAATTAAAAATGGTTTGAAGAATATTTTGTTTGAAAGGTGGCTCATGACAGCAACAACAACAACTTACTGAGCCAGTCCTTTAATACTGCTGGGTTTTTTTTACGTTACGATTATTCTGCAAGAAAAAGATCAAATTAACCCATAAAAGTTTAGTGGTTATTTTTCAAAGCTTTGTTGGTACCGTACAGCTTCCGATTCATTTTAATTTGCCTAGATCAGCTTGTCAAGTGTAAAGAAAGGCAAACAAATTTAAGCTGTACCTTTAGGAATAGGAGGGAGAGGAAAGAAAATGCTTCAGAGAAAACAAATAATTACCAAATTAGACTTTATTGATGTTTCCAAATAGGTTTGTTGACTGTTGATGGTTCTTATTATCAGAAAGCCCCAGTCAAAGGTATCTGTGCAGTTCAGTGATTGTCTTTAATCAATTGGCTGCAATCAACACCCACTGTGTGCTGATGCAGCTGAGTTTCTTAGGACCTAAGTCATTTTAGAAATGAACTGTAGAACCACGTTGAGTGGTCGTCTAGTAGCAGGAATCCATGATGCGCCTCATGCTCATCCACCTCATGCCGCTCATGCCCATGTTCATGAAGCTCCTGTACTCGCCGGGCCTCATGTACCACATCCTGCCTCTGAAGTGGGGCTGCTCGTACATCAGCCAGTGGCCCTCCATCACGTTGCAGGACATGAAGTTGGACATGCTGTAGCGGTCCATGATGTTCTCGCAGTCCTCCATCATCTCGTGCATCTGACCGCCGAAGTTCTCCCTCTCGTAGATCCTCATCCTGTAGGAGCCCCTGTACATGGGGATCATGCGACAGGACCTGATGCAGTCGCTCATGCCCATCATGCTCATGTAGTCGGCATACTCGCCCCTCCTCATGAAGTACTGGTTTCCCATGAAGTTGGTGCGGTCATAGACCATGAAGCAGCCCCTCTCGACCCTGCAGGAGTGGCAGCGGCTCAGGTAGGAGGACATGTCGGGGCAGTCGCTCATGCACTCGTAGGAGCGGCCCTGGAAGTTCCTCTCCTCGTAGAAGATGATCTTGCTCATCATGTTCATGCCGGTGGAGGTCATCTTTGGTGGATGTTGTGCTGTCACTAGAGGCGACGGTGCTGGTGATCCTGCTCTTGAAGCTGAACTGCTTGTCATCCTAGTTGTGGCTTTCCTTTTTATACCTGACAACCAGACTGTCCCTTTATGAAAAACAGCCTGAGCCAGCAACATACCATAGAAGCCTATAGAGAACTGAGGGTTGTCCATGTTTACAGCTATTCCCCCAAAAAAACCTTAGAGAGGCACTTTCACTTTGGACAAAACCTTTTTCAAAGGGTTAACAGAGTACAATAGCACCTTTGTCATGACAGCAGAGGCTTACACACTGTAGTGAACAAAACTATCCTCAGGTTTCTGTTTTGTCCCTCTGAGCCCTATGCAAACAGTTTCTTACTGTTTGCACAATTGATTGTTGTGTCATTTTCTTTGTCATTTCATTAAAATTATATTCAGATTGTTGCCTTAACAATTACAGTGATGGCAGAAATGAACACATCTTTATTAGGACTTTAATCACACAAGTGGTATTTTGCACATTCAACTTAACCAGATACTGATACTATAATATGTATAATATTAGAATAATCTGGTTTAAGCGGCAAAGTATTAAAGGAAGGAATAATTAATGTAGGTTCCATTTACAGAGATCTCTTTGAATGTAACAGGAGGAGAATGTCAGTCTGCTACTGGGCGACTGAAATAGTTGCCCTTATTCCAGCAGAGTACATCCTGCCAGCCAGACTACTGTCACAGTATAGTGACAACTTCCATTTTGCCAAAAAAAAACTCATTAAATCCCTTTTAAGTCTTTTTTGTACTATATATTATGAGTCTGGACAGGCATGAATGTAAACTGTAACTTGAATGGTTCACAGAGCCATACCACCACACAGCAGTAATTCTAGTCATGTATTTCAGTGTTGAATGCCACTATATGGCCTTTCTTTTTCATGAGGTTATTGTAAGGCTTATACTATAATAATGTCATAAAATGAACAGAAAAGAAAATTAAATTGTTAATCACAATTATTTGTATGGCAATGAATCAACTGCAGTTTCATTATTGTGACAGTCCTGCTGTATTAACTAAGAATAATGTGTAGAATTTCCTGTCCCTAAACTATCTGAATGTGGTATTTTCAATAATGCAGTATGGGCTCATGTACTGTAAATCCAACAGCACACAGTGTCACTAGTGTTACCTACAGCTTTGAGGAGTTTAGGACTGGGGTTACACTGTATTAGTTGCAAATGCTACCATTAATTGTCTTGTGTTGCTGTTTGTGTAGGTCTCAGCACAGCCTGATGATATGACTTTATCCTTATAAAAGTTATATTAAAATCATAAAAACTAAAGCAGCTAGTGTAGAGAAGCTAATGTTAAAGGTAATAGGGCATTGGTACAGATGCAAAAGGCTAGACTAGTATGACATTAACAGAGAAGTTGTGGGTCACTGAAACAGACGCCAGTTTCATGTAAACTGTGACCCTGTCACTTTCACTTCTTGTTGGTTCCAGTATTGCTTCACTCAACGCACCACTCTGTTTTATTTCACTTTAGTTTTGTGGCTTCAGTGTTTTCCTCACCGAGCCGTAACATCAGAGATGAAAGCCTTCACACCCTCAGTCATGCAGGACTGGCAACAAATGAGGCTGCGTGTGTTTTTAAAAGAATGTTTTACTAAAGATGAAGACTCCCTGAAGCCCATAAAGCTCCAGCTGCATGTTGAAACATAGATGTTGCAATCAGCTGACCGAACCATAACAATGGATGTTATCACACGGCCAACAACAGTTTGCTGTGTGGCCACTCCATTAAACTCAACATGGTAGTTAAACTGAGTTATGGCATGTCTGGTCTCTGCTCCAGGTTGAGCAAACAACAAATGTCAGCACTAGGGCTCAGATTCTCCTGCGGTGTTTGTCCACACAAAATACAGGGTGTGGAAGAAACTGAACTCAGTGGGACGGCAGAAGAATTTCTATGTTTTTGCTTCAGGGATCGTACCTCAACTCCAGTACCTTTTTTAAAATAAGCACTCAATGTAGCTCATAAGAATTAAAACTTCTCCTTCCTCAGATACTCTTAAAGATCCCCTTCAGGCATGTTAGACATCATAAAGATACTTTGCTTTGAATAGTCATTTATCTCCAATATGGTTTCTGTACAAAAAAGTAAATTATCTCATTAAAAATCATTAAAGTGACCTCCTTCACCGCAAAACCCATAACCACTGAATATTTGGGACACAACGAAACTACTCTATAAAAAGTTTAATTTAATAGAAAGTTAATTTAAGCAACATTCAAAGTGAGACGTTAAAGTGAAACTATGTAGTTTCTGCCAAATGATTTATTACATGAGGAGAGTTGAGGTCATCAAAAAAGTCAACCTTTGTCAGTTCTAGTTTCCCAGATGTGAGTATTTTCTTTGTCAAGCTTGTAATGTGGGTATCACTTGGGTTGTTTCCTCAATAGAATGAACAATTTTCAATACATCACTGTGGGCTGTGAACGATAATAACAGACGCTTATGCCATTTGACATTTTCTTGACAAAAACATTAATTAACCACCACCAGTAATAGAACTGGCAGTGTTTGAATGATACAAAATAATTATGCAATGTAATTACAATTTTAAGTAGTTTTTACTAATGAGTGAAGATGGAGGTGATGAACCTGAAAGTGAATGCAGCCCACACACAGTCCTGAAGCAGGCCTACACAGATGGTTTGCACGTATCACAGGTTCATCTGCCTGCTGTAGTGAGCGCTGCTTCCCTGCCGTCCACCATGTGTATTGGAGCCATTATTTCTACATTCCAACGTGGGACAAGACACTTCATTTATTTCGTTTGTTATATTAATTTAAAGAATGGAGGAAATGGATATATATTCCTGATAGAAGTTATATCATTTAAATTTTTAGTTTGCAGTGTGTGACCATTTTGCCATCTAACTCAATTGTGCTTTAATTTAACATCGGTTCAGCATAGCCTTCACGTCGTTGTTTGTTCGGTGTGAGGTGCCTGAACGTTTTTTAATGTTTAGTAACAGCTAAAAACAGATGGCAATTTTTATTCTAAGGCACAGTAATAACAGAGACGATACTATTAAATTGTCAAATAATTTTTGGGAAGCATAGACACACCATGAATCCATATCACGGGAGATTTCAAAATTCAGGCTGAGCTTCACTCTGTTAATGCAGGATGAGTTCGCTGATGAACTGAGCTGTGAGAAGAGGAGCTCGGTTCAGGCAGCGCTGACTCGCATGCTGTTTTCTCAGGATACTGTACCACAGTGCTGCTGCAGGGGACTTAATGTTAACTTGAGAGTAATTGCTGCTCATTACGACACACAGCTGGAGAGCAGCCCGGTTAGCCACAGCGGTCCAACTGATGCTCCTTAAGTTACAAGGCAAGAAAATATACTCCATCTCCAACACTTAACTCAGTGGATAGCTGTTGATATAAAAGAAGAATTAGGCACTGAAATGAAGTGAAGAAAGCAGAAAGGAGAGTTCCTGTTTATCTTTCTTCAGATATGTCCTTGTGACTTCACAAAGCTTAAAAAGGAGAGCTGACAAGTTATGTTATTAAGAATTGACTACTCATCATGCTGTAGAAAAGGGGAATTTACACAAAGTGAAAGCACTTCCTCTTAATGGCCCTTCATGTACTGCCAGGATCATTTGAGACAAAGATGAAACTTCAGTCGGTCACAAATGTAAAACTACATGTATTGTGCCATCAATGCAAACTCTGAATTTAATTCATGCACAAACTAGGGCTGTCATGTTAATGAAAGTTTGGTTGTTGATTAGTTGCGATACAGATAAATGCAGTTTGACTTTCCTGTACATTTTTTCTGTAACTTTTAAGCCACTGATGTAAGACTAACAATAGTAAATTCATGCAACACACAGAAATTAGTGCTCCGTGGTTGTATAAATGTCAGTTTACGTCTATTTCTGTCTAGTCTCATATAATATATGTAGTGAGCACTGTGAAGGGATTAGTATTCAGTGTATTTCCTTTGAGAAACATGCTGTCTTTACAGAGGAGTACGACGCTGAATGATTGACAGAAAAGTGTTTTTACTTAACATTATGATACCACAGTGAAGTTGACCTTTGACCTTTTGGATAGAGAATGTCATCTCCTCGTAATTTTAACCTGTTACACAGCTGTGTGAAATTTGATCATAATTGGCATGAAGAATTCTTGAGTTAGAGCTTTTGACCACCAAAATCAAATCCGTTCATTCTTAAGTCCAAGTTTATTGCAGCCACAGTGTGTGACATGGATCTAATCAACAACAACATGCAGACTCTACCATGATAACACCCACTGACTCTCACTAGAAGACGAGAACGTCATCAGCACGCTAATGATCACACTGTTACAAAAGTGGTGTTTATATGTACGGTCAAAGGTGCAACGTTGATGGGGACGAGGACAATGTGGACCTGGCTGTGACTTGGGAAAAGATGTCAACTTGGGATAACAATTTTGCAACGAAAGCTTGAGTTTAGTATTTTTAGCTACGTAAACCTTTGTGTCGTGTTGATCAGTGCGTCATTTCAGCGATCACACTGTGAGATGGTCAAATGATGGTCATTGAACCTCTCTCACTGTGCCACGTAGGACCACCATTTTTTTTGCCACAACCAAAGATATCACAGCATTTGCCATTTTTTGGTCTGGATTCTCAATATTATGCAAAATAATGTTTTGCTTTTGTCTTTAGGATTTATGCTTTTTATGCTTTTTGTTGTTTTACTGACTTTTATTCCTGCATATTTTGACATTGAACATTTTATCATTAATGTTCAGCTTCTAGGTCCAAAAATCAAATAATTGACAATCATCACAGTGAATTCAATT
>JAPQRN010000017.1:17414375-17434731 GCA_037367275.1 Coranthus polyacanthus
ACAAAAATATTATAGAGGCAACATTTATTTTAAATCTCACTTCAGTGATCTCATGGTGAAGGTGTTTTCATTCATAGTATATACAAATTCCAAGTTGTTTTTAAATTGATTAGTTTTATGTTTTAAAAATATTAAGATTCCTCCACATACCACTAGAAGGAACATGTGTATAACCCTAGTTTGAGACCTGTGGTTCTATATAAAACGAACGAAAAAGGGAACAGACAGTCGAATCTTCATATCGAGCAACTAAATCTGATGTGACTGACAAAAGATACAGTCAGTTAGCTAGCATGAGCTAAAATTAGCGACCAAATAAGTATAAGTGTATAAGTTGAGTCAGACTGTCTTCTCTTATTTGTAAAATGAGTACTTTACACAAGTCTAGAGGAGTGCTATTTGCATTTTAATGTGTTTCCTGTAAGTAGAATCTACGGAGGCTGCTTCCCTCTTGAAAAGCCCTGTCTGTCCTAATTGGTCAACTCTCCCTGTGGAGCAACAGCTCATAACTGTAGGCCGGTTGACTGCAGGGGACGTACAAATGAGAGAAATCAGTATAAACTCCCAAGTACATGATGGTTTTTTGTTGTTTCCGAGGAAATGGCAAACTCTAAAATACCATTAAGAATATTTGTACTTTGGGGCCAGATACTGGCATATAGATGACATGCCGTATTGAAGCACTTAAACCCTGAATTTAATTTCAAGAGGAGGAGTGTGTTACTTCTGCTTTACACAGTTGTACATGTAAATGAATCATTAAGTAAACTGGGTTCATGCATCATGTTCCTGTCATAAGAGACAAACCTATACTCTCAGAATGATTTTTACAATGTTTTTAATGCTGTATTTCCAAGCCAAGCCCAGTACAGAAAATACCCAATCTCTCACCGACAAAACCTGGCAACCCAGCACTTCCATGCTGGCACAGAGGGGGAGGGGATGGGGTGGGGGGGTGGTGGCAGTGGAAAAAGAAGTGTGTTGTGCTCCTCTGCTGTTCTCCAGCCTTTACTTGGTTACCGTAATTACATCCCCACATCCTGATGTGAAGCAGATATGCACCAGGAGCTTTTAATAGGCGGCGCAAAGAGCAGGAGGAGCAGCCATTCATCCAAGGTGCTGAGTGTGCAGGAAATGTCCACACCGCAGCTCTCGGTGCACCTCATGCTGCCATTAACCTCACACCAGGCCAGTTTCAGCACAGAGATTCCTCTCCCTTGGTGCACAGTCTCTGCTACCAGAATGAAGAGACAAACTGTTTGCTTAAGTGGAACAAGTAGACGAGACTGAAGACTTTCTGTCTGGACTTTCTTTACTTTGGATTCTATAGATTATGAGCAAAGTTACCAAGACAACTCTGATTATTCTAAACAACAGAGTATAATAAATAAAGCTTATTTGCCTTTTGGTGAACACATTCTTTACTCTAGTAGAAGAACAGATACATGTGTAAAAGAAAACTGGTTAAAGTAGAAGTCGTGATTCAACTTCTTTACTGCAGTAAAAATGAAAACGTCCAGGCCCTGAAATGTGCTCGAAGTATAAAAGTCAGCCTTTGAAGGACAGGTGTGTAAAGCGAACTGAACCTCACGTCATATTAATATAATGTGAAGACTATTAAACCATTCTGACTTCAAATCAAATTTAAAACAATAGACTGAAAATAATGAAAATGAACTTCACTTTTCAATGTCAGCAACAGAACTCGAAACATTACAACACAATTTTTCTTTATGATCAAGTCTCCCTTTCATGTGAAAGGGAGACTTGCTGTAAAACATGTGTTTTACGGCAATTTATGCCTGTTTTTGTCTTTTACGTCATTTTCATCTCATTACATTTGTCTTGTGTGACATGTACTGATGGATACAACCCAAGGATCATCTTTTCAGTGTCCCATCCATTTAGGTTCCAATCAGAACCTGAAAATAATTGATAATTCCCTTCAGATATATTAAAACTAAAGTAACAACCCTGTCTGGAAAATGTAAGCAGTAGAAAGTACAGTTGTGTGTTGTAGGGAGTAAAACGTAAAATACTCACAATACAGATACCTGAAAACTCTACTTAGGTACACTGACAAAGTATACGTACTTCGTTAGTTCCCACTTCTGTTTTCAAACGTTCACATGTCTTTCAGTGAGGCTTGATTGTTGCTGACTTTCAAAGTGCCACTGTGCCAACTGTGTATGTGGCACAGTGGTTGGAAAACAGGATATAATACTATGATTAGGTCTACTTTTTTGTCTATTTGCAGAGGAAACTTCCTTGGTAATTACAAAAGTATCATTTAAGTTTCCTCTCACGTGTTGCCTTATGATTTAAGCTTCTTAAGTCAAACCTATGAATAGAAAGCAGGAGGCAAAGAGACTGGATGAGCTCATGATTTGAACTGCCAGCATGACCTCACATCACTGAGCCGGTGACTACGCCGCAGAAAACCTCAGTCACAGAGTCGCTGTATTTACCAAACATACTTCTTCTGAGTTGTAAAACAAGCCGATTCAGTCAGTGGAATGAGCAACAAAGAATGTTTAGCACCTATAGTGTTTCCACAAGGGGACTTACAAGGCCACGTGTGGCGCAGTCAGACTGGCAGACATGACTTACGAAACCACAGATATGCAGACACGGGTTTTGTTTTCCCAGGATCCGCAGACCCTTTGGGAAATGCACACATCCGAGCAAAACAAACCTAGAGGTCTAAATCCCTGCTAATGGGACACACTTAGAGGGTGCGATGTTTTTCACACCTCACGTTATAAAACAGATTACGGTTGTACAGCCATGTAGCCCTGTGATAGTATCGCAGCATGCTTATATATAGCAGGTATAAAGTTTCCCATGTTCTCATAGCACAAAGGATGATGTACAGAATGAATGTGTGGTGTGAGACTGGGACATAGTCTAGGGTTGATCACGTGGGAGGCATACTGGAAATCAGGCTGCTACTTTTAAAGACACATTGTTAGGAATCGTCTCGGGACCAGGACTGTCCATACCAACTGTCCAAATAATCCAACATGTAGCTGTGACAATATCTGCATCTTGACCAACCAACTGAACGATCACAGTAACTCAACACTGCTGTGCATCAAAACCTTTGTACAGTTTATGTATACATGCTTGTCCATCTAACAATGCATCCAGTGTAATGAGCCGTACCATCTGAAGGAGGGTGGGTGGTCATGCATGAACAGTAGATGCTTATCCATGAGCTGAAGCTAGGATCATAAGACGTAGACAGCTGAACCCTGTTCACTTAATGACTCATTTATGTGTACAACTGTATCCAGTACAAGTAACACACTCCTTATCCTTTCTTTTAAAATCCCCTTGAAATAGAATTTGACGTTCAAGTGTTTTTATATGACATTTGGCTCATGTGTCAGTAACTTCATTCCAGTGATTTCTGTCCATTGTTAACATGGTGCCCTCCCTCCCTCACTGAGCAATGCAAATTATTTGTATATATTTTGAAGGTTAGATGTACAGATGACAAGTATTTGTTGGGGTGAGGAGAATCACAGCTCTGATAGGCTTTCGCTTTGTGTCACATCAAGGATTTGCTAAAGTTGTGAAATTGGCAAATCATTTAACAATTGAACAAAGTCAGCAAATGGTCTTGTATTTTATCAACAAGTTTTTTTCTGTTTATAAAGCAACTGATTGAATCTAAAATGTTCACATATTTTTTTTTTTTTTTCATTTGGTTTGGTGTCAGGCTTAATGCACTGGAAGCTCAAGGGTGTGTCCATTAAATCAGTGATGATGGTTTATCAGTGCATTTTAGGAATATACCTGGTTGGTAAGAAGCAAAAAAAAAAGTATCATTATTATTCTCTTGTTTGATGGAAGATCAGAACTAAGTTACACAACTCAGGACAGAGTTTACACACTGGTAACATTTTCTGGGTTGTATCAACTGAACTAGTTACAACTTAAATCTTACACTGAGCTCTCAGTAGGTGTAAAGTCCTCCATTAAACAGTGGTTGACATGGAACATTGTTTTTAAAGGTGGGATACTTGAAGGATGAAGAAGAGTTGTTAGATGATAGATTACACCCCAGATCATTTCTGACGACTTTGACTTATATTGATTCTCCAGCTATAGATTAACATTGTGTAGTTATTACCTAATCATAATGCTTTGTCCTAGTCTATGTGCATTTCTGTTTGCTGTTTGGTGATAAACGTAACGCAATTCATAGCTGTCAGCCGAGACAAAGTGCTCAGAGACAACTGGGCATGAGAGAGTCTTCCAGTGATAGTAACAGGAAGTGAACGTATCGAGAGGCTGCGTATAGCTTAAGCAGCCTACAGATTTCAAATAAATGAAAAGTCCAGAGTAAATTCCCGAGGTTTATGGCATAAAAACATGACCTGATTGTTCATAGTTGAGAGTCTGGTGATGCAAAAAAACCCCCCAGAAAACACAATATTAGAGCCTTGATTAATGTTCCTCTCCAGAGCCAAAGGTCAGAGTAACAACACATCTAAGATGACATGGAGGAGTATGTAGAGCACAGATGTGGTCTCTCCTCATTAGAAAGGGGTGCTGCTGCTCCACTTCAAGCTCCCCCTCACCCACCCACCCACCCACCCATCCATCCACCCCCCAATCCCTAGAATCTGGGAAATGGTGACTTCTTCCCCTATTATTTTCATGCCAGGAATGCCCTCAATTCAACTTGTGAAAGGACGCATTCCTTTCAAGCAGAGCAGGGGGTAGTGTTGCCCAAAAGATTAGCCCTCTTCTCACCCTCCTCCTGGAAAAGTATAGCCCTGGCGATGCTTAGTGAATTCTTCTTGGAGTTGTCTTGGTGTAAGCCTTTCAAGTTGAGGTTTGTACTTTTTTCTTCTGGCATTCCATCTCTCTCCCTACAGAAAACACTCACTTCCTGTTCTGTGGTGGATGGACGAGCTGGAGGAGGGAGGCTGAGTTCCTCTGTCACTGTGGTGAGCCCCACACACAAAAAAAAGGCTCCAGACAAACCTCCAAAACCCACCGCTTCTTCATTCAACATGCACTTGCGAAACTGAGAAAGGCTTTACACTTTGCAGTTGCAAAGAAATTCTAATAAAAAGTCTACAAAAACATTCATTTTCTCCGAGGATGGCTCTAAAACTGCTCAAGGCTGTCTGTGAAAGACATTTGTAGCCATGAGACACTTTTACCGGCTTTTCCTTTTTGCATCTCATCTAAAACTCTACTGCTGGATTCTGCTCATTCTACTGCAGATCATACACTGTGTCTTGATGTTTTTCCTTCTTAAAATGACTTCCATATGAAATCTTATGGACAGTAATCTCAAACTTAAGAGATGTGGTTACTTTTGAACAGTGCCACATACCGTATACATGGATTGCTTTCCACTTGGTTTTGTTTGTAACGTGGTTACAGACTAGTCATTGTGTAAATAGAGATGTTGTAATGCAATGTGTGCAATCGACCTGAGAGGATATAAGATAATAATAACATATACGTGCAGTAACAGTGAGTATGTCCATGTTGTTTTTCAAATAAGCTATTATTTGTTTTGTCTGTAAAATGTTTGAAATAATGAATTTGTCAAAGGTAAAGGTGACTCACATGGTTTGTGTTTGCTGAACAGCTGTTTAAAACTAAAGCTCTTCTGTTTACATGAATAAACTAGAATTAGCTCCTGCAGTTGTATGACTCCACCAACCAGTCGAGTGTCAGATTACATCCATGTCTGTCCAGACTCACATAATATATGTAGTGAAGACCATGAAGGAATGTAATAAAAGGTATCAAATGTACTTTACAGCGTGTGATTCTAGTGAATCATTTCCAGTGAGACACATACTCTCCACTTACTGACTGTTTTTGGTGTATGGTGTTGAATAATGGACAGAGAAGTGGTTTGGCAGAATATTATAATGTCACAACAAAGTTGTCCTTGGACATGTGGATATAAAATGTCATTTTTTCCCATTACACATTGTGTGAAATGCTGATTATTTTCATTGTCGATTAAAGCTGCAGGAGGTGGAAATCAGGGGAAGAATTTGAAAATCCACACCTTCCTTCTGCAGCTGTCTGCTCTCACTCCAAATCAAAAGATAGATGACCAGACACCATTTTATGTTGAAAATATCAGCTGTGGGCACTGCCATGTTACGGAGTAGAGCAGTGAGAGTCACGTCTGACTTATATTAACAGCAGTCATGTATTTAATCCCTCTACCTCAGTACCTGAAAACGCCTATGATTAGTCAAAACCTTCCATCACTGGGTCTTTCCTAAAGACCAGGATTGCATCCTGAAGTGTCTTGTTTGGTCCACAAGCTAAAGATATTCATTTTACTGTCATGAAGGAGAAAAGAAACCACAAAATATTCAAATTCATGAAGCTAGAATCCAAATTTGTACTTTCTTTTATAAAAATAGTCAGATAGATTAATCAATTATCAAAATATCTGGTGATTAGTTTATTGGTTGAAAAAGAATTGATTCATTGAATAATTTCGGCTCGTCTAAAACGTTGCTGTCATAGTCGTTCATCCTCGACTCCAAGTGAATATCTGTACCAAACCTGAAAAATTCCGTCAAGGTGTTCCTGATATTGCTTTCACAAGAATGAAATGGACCTTTGATCTTTGGCATATAAAATGTCATCACATAATTCTATCCTATTACACAGAAATGTTGTCATAATTGCCTGGAGGAAAATGTGTTTTGTGTGGTATGTTGGGTATAAATCAATTTCACTCAGTTCTCAAAGTTACTGTTGAGTTATTCTCTGTTGTTTGACGGGTCAGTCAATTGAAAAAAAAACCCTTTGCATTGTAGTTAGGTTTTCTACAGCAGTGTTAAACCTTGTCAGAGCAAGTGAACGTCTTGAGCAGATGTTGAAATGTATTTTATCAACATAACACCCTTGAGTTGTGTCATCTCATTTTCAACGGGGGTCCCACTCAGTGAATTGAAATGACGTTGCTCCTCCTCATCTCTGCCACTTTTTCTCCAAAGCACCCCAACATCAAACTGAAACCACTATCGATGAGATTCTCATTTTGGGCCAAAGTTGCCAGTATCTTCCACTTTGACTTTGTCATATGTATAATACGTTCACATCGTCTGGTGGAGATTAGCTGTCACGCTACGTGTGCTGGGAGAGTTTTCCTTGGACGGCGGCCCCGGCAAGCTCTGTAGACTTTATAATGTGAGTGAGGCTTGTTAATGCCGCTGCAGGGCTGGAGTACTCATAACATAGATGGAACTACACCTGAACCTGGAACAGAAGTGAGGCCACTTCACTTTGTTTTCAATCATCCCTTAATGTAATGTAAAAACGTAATGTATAAGTCCTATAAAGATATACTAGAGAAAAATGGGAATTGCAGCATTGTTTTAAAGTGTTTAAAAGTTGGAAGGGGTTTGGGGTGAAGCGAACATGAGGAGGAAAATGCAAAGCTCTGCAGAGTGTCTCTTCTCTTGTATGCTTCACATTCCAAATTGATGGCTTAAACATCGACATGGTTTACTCATTGGACTGTACTGTCACACTGCCAAGAGCCAAAACAAGCCTGAGGACACACTGGATGCAAAGGCCTGGCTGCATATCATTGTGTTTTTTTTTTGTCTGGCTCTACAAGGCCTGCTAATGGATTTAACACTTGCATTCTGTCTGTAGAGATTTAAAGGCACCTGGAATTGCCATGAAGTTGATTTTCATTACGATTCCTCTTTTTACTGTCCACCAAAGAATCTCACTGTCACAGTTTCCTTCCTCTGGCTGGGTTTTATTTGACCTTTTTCAACAATTAGTGAAGCGAACCACAGTGCGAATCTCTTCCGCTAATCTGTCATGCTAAGTTCAATGTTCTATGTTCTGTTTTTTAAACTTTATCATTCAGCTTATGTTCTTTGTTATTTATACCTTTATGTTTGATTAGTGAAGCTGTGACACCCTGGTCCGGTTCAGACCTTGCATTAACTTGCATCCTGACATATCTATGTAAGTGCATCTGTTCACACCTGGTGGTAGAATGTGTCTCCAGATGTGTCTTGAGTGATCACTTCTGTTCGATCTGACTTCCCCGCTCGATATCCATTTCAAGTTGAACAGACTGGCTTTGTAATGTGTCTTTGCAACTTTAACTCACTGTGTTATTCAAAGGCAACTGATAGCAGTTTTTAAGGTGGAGTTTTTTCTGCCCATTACTCACTGCATGAGGTGACGCCATGGATCAATCCACGTTAAATATCGATATGACAACTTTGAACATTCTATTTGTTTTTATTGGTTCTCTTCATGACCTAGGCTTTAGTGTTTATTCGTTTATTCGTTTATTATTGCTACTATTTTATGTGAACTGTGGATATTCTATTTGCTCAGCGAGAAAAAAGTGGTGAAACCGGAGCGTCATTCAGGTTCTCAGACAATGCCACAAATATTGAGCACTCGTAATACATCTTTATGGGCTTTTTGACATTTTCAGATGTCTTTAAAACACTTGAACAGACATGAACATGTCAGCTTATATTCAATACACACAATTCAATAAATCCTCAAATCACACTACTAGGAGAATGAGGACATATGTGTTGCAGACCACCTCTGAATGCATCCTGAATTATCAGATAGGAATGATTATAGTTGTCTGCATGTGTTTGGATTTGTCAGGATGGATGTTCATGCCAGGTCTGAATAGGGCCTGTGAGTGAGTGCACTGTGGTGCTGGACTAAAGAGGAGCCCATGAGTTAACAAAGATAAGGTGTGAATAGAGTGACAGAGTGATGACCAAGCAGCAAGGAACTCTGCTCCAAAATGAAATCAATGCAGAAGTATTGTAACATTGTAATACCGCTGACTGCCACTGGGGGTGGCTCCAAAAAGCCCTGGTTCCCATAGACTTACAATTAACTTCTTTTTAAAAATAGAAAAGTCAATCATTTTTTTTCCAGGATTCACTCTGGTCTCATCCCTTCTATTTGGACCCTCTGATAAGAGATCTGGTCCATCTTTAAATTTTCCCTCTGTTAATCAGATCTCAAGGCTAATAGTGTTTTAATGTCTGCCAAGTCAGACCTTTGGTGTTTCGGTTTATTTAGTAAAACATATTTTTTCCTGACTGACAGCTCCACTGTAGTTGTGGTTAATAGGTTCCACTAACAAGACTGTAAAATGACTTTGTTAAGTAATATTTGATGAACTTCACTGTTTTGCTGAGTCAGTAAGCTAGCACTTAGCATTAGCTCACCTCTGACGCGTCCAGCTCCCATAGTTTCACCCCTATGGTCCAAATATGGTCACGTCCGGCTCTAAAAAGCCAATGTGGCGATGGCCAAATTGCAAACTACTGGCTTCAAAATGGCAGTTCAGAAACCAACGGGTGACGTCACGGTTCCTCTGTCCACTAATATATGCAGTCTATGGCCATTACCCGTCGTTGTCCACTATGCTTTATACAGCTGGCTGGAACAAGCCATAATTGGGCTGATATCGTCTAGTCTGACGGCAGCATTAGGAGTGTTTGTCTTAAGAGCATCAGCTAAAAGCCTCAAATGAAATGGCTTGGGGCATTCTATTAGCTGTGTGCATCCTCCTCCATCTCATAAAATATAATAATAAGAATGCTGTCAAGAAGTGGCTCCGTTTCACACACATCCTAATTACAGCGATGATAGAGCGGCCCTGTGGATGGCAGGGATGCTGCCGTTTGATGGTGCCTCTAAGTCCTCAGGATGATTTCCCAGAGGAACACTCCGATTAGGTAAGATGTAGTAACAGGCGGCCTGTTACACAGATGTCCACTGATATTAAGCTAATGAACTTGGCGGGTGAATGCTCGGGGCGTGCCACTGCTGTCACTCTGAAATGCACGTCTCGCCTCAACCGCTGCCTTTCAAAGTGACACTTGCAGCCAGATAGCTGCAGGATTGTTGACCTCTTCCGCTGACCTTCGGCTATAAAGGAATCACAATAAAGCCTAGATTACAGCTCCGATACCCCAGTGCCTAATGGAGGCATTTAAGGAGGAATTTTAGATGAGCTGGAAATCCCTGGTGACAGTGTGATAGTATTGTTCGCTGACACTTGCGTGGAAGAGTCTCACTTTGTAAAATTATCCTCCATCTTTTTCATTTCCTCATAATTGGAGTGGTTTATTTTATCTTGCTTCCACTGTCAGTTGTGTCTGCATTTCAAGGACATGAAGGCACCATTAAAGATGATGGAATGACAACAATACTCTTCAATAACACACAGCCTCCAGCCTTAATTTATTACCCAGAATTATTTGAACTCAAGTAGAAAACATTTGATGTAGTATTTCTTGCTTTATACAGAAACAGTGGCTGTGCTTCATATTGGCATTGAGCCCCAGGACTGTTTTAAAGGTCTTCAAAGGGTCAGAGATTAGGGTGAACTTTGCCTCAAATTTCCTTCCTCAGGAGTAACTTTTCAACAGATTATCTGCTGAGCTCCAATTTCAGCCACTTAAACTCCCAATTCACATTAAACTTGGCCTTTCTATAGGTTAAGCCACTTATACCTCTGCTGGCAGGAGACGCTCTGTTGCAGTGTTGTTATGTAAGAACAGTGTGAGCTGATAGCATTTCCTACAGACTCATCGTCACATATAACAATATTGTAAGATACGTAACATGTTGATTTAGTTTTACACTGGGATGTGCAGTATGTACACATTAAGAAAGTCTTGATGATAAGTGCATAGATCTAATCAGCAACAAAGGTAAGGAAAAAGGATGAATACAATAGAAAATAAAGTATTGCGGACTGTTACGCTTAGGGCTGGGCGATCTGCTCAAAACATCATATGACAACCATTTGAGGTTGAATCACAATCCACAATCACAATTTTTCTCACCTCTTGTAAAATGTAGGCGAGTTACGAAAAAACTACAATAACTTTTCCCCAGGTGATGTGTGTTTTTTGCTGCTCTTGTTATTATTTTTATTCTGGACAGCAGACATCATTTTGTAATGGCCTGCTATATTCTAATTTGTTTAATAATAACCAGATGTCTGATGTTGAGTAGACAATTGTGTAGACAAATTAGAGGAAGTTATGACAGGCTATTGTCAGCCATTAAGCAAAAGAAGAAAAATGAACCAGAAGAAGGAAAAACCTGCACTATCACATGGGGAATAATGTGAAATATTGTTTGACTAAGTAATACTTGAAAAAAACAAAAATGCAGAAGCATTTCATTTATTATATATGAGAGGATGAGAGACCAATGCCACCTGAAGATAAAGAAAGTGGGTGAGCAGTATATGAAGGGAGAAGAAAAAGTGAATTTTCCTCCAAACAGAAAAGACAACCCACCGAACTGTCAGACACATACCTGTCTACCAAAGTATAGCAAGGCATAGTCCATGTAGGTGTTGATATGTCTTTAGTGCACTCACAAAATTGCAATGTGAAACCAAAAATAACAGGATCAAATGCATGCATTGCAATGTAACAAAAATATGAACCTTGGCTCAGACTTTCAGGTATGATATGGCTCTAAATCTCTTGACGTGTCCTTGAAAAAGGGGGAACACCCAGACCTGATTCTTGTGTCACAGAAAAGTATAATTTCTGGATTAAATTCCAGATGAAATGACTTGCTGATTTGTGCTGCCTTCAGTGAACTTTTGCCCGACAGAACTGCATCAATGAGAATAAATCTTCGCAAGCAGTGAAGGCAGAATGGGGCTGAAAGACAGGAACGCTGTAGCTCTCATTCAAGAACACAGAGGAGGGGGAGCACAGAGGGGATCGCTCAAGTTGACTGTATAAAAGTAAGAAAAATGCCAAAATTCCTTCCATCCCTCAGGTCATTTTGGGGTTTTGGTCCAGTGAAACTCAACCTGGCTTCCATTCCACTGTCCTTTTTGGCCAAATTTCACCAGGCAGGCTCCAATTACCAGCAAGGCTTTGGTTTGGAAGCTGGAAGAGACGTCAGTCATCACATTATAGTTTAGAGCCTATTAAAGTGAACCCATTCTCTTTTTGGTAAGAGAATTCACAATGCACCAAAGAGATATGAAAAGGCATTCAGTGAAGCGGTAAATTTCCTCTGTTTTGCAGTTATGTGCTGTATATAGCTGTTAACACGTAATGGTCTAAAATACAAATGAAGCTTCAGCAGCAGCAACTGTTGCTGTGGTTACACTCAATATAGCATGTTGTATTTCTCTCCTTCAGTCTTTTTCCACTTTTAGGCTTGAAATATGTGATGGTTAACAGTTGCATTTGGTAACCAATACTTTCTTCTCATCAACCAAACCTGCTCTGAATATAGAACTGAAAATGGAACGTCTTTCCTCCGCCAAGGAGGTTATGTAATCACCCACGTCTGTTTGTTGGTTTGTCTATCAGCAGGATTACGCAAAAACGACTGCACCAATTAACATGAAACTTGGTGGAAGGGTAGAGCATGGGCTAAGGATGAACCCGTTACATTTTGGAGCAGAACTGTGGGGCTTTGAAGAAAGTATGTGTGAATACTCCAGTCCTGTAATTCAATCAGACTGTCTAGTAATGTTGGGAAATGCAATTAAAAAAGTCCAGCCTTTGTTTTGTTTTGTGGACCTGCTCCAAAATATATTGAATTTGTCCTTGCTTTACCCTTCCACCAAATATCATGATAATTGATGTAGTGGGTTTTGTGTGATCCTGCTGACAAACAGACCAACCAAAAAAAATGAGAGGACTGTGTGGCCTTGGTGGACTAGTAAGGGTCATTAGATTATACCATGTTCGTAAAGGGAATGAGATTTGTCTGAGTAACTTGTATCAAACCACATCTAACCATAATGACTTCTGGGCCTCAGATATTTAAGCTAATAGCAGTAATACATTTGGGAGACTACACTCATTTTGTTTCTTTATATGAGTGAGTTGAAAATGAATACCAATCAGTCTGAGATGGAAGCAGAGATGAAAAAAAAAACAAAAACAAAAAAACAACACGCCTTCCCTGAGCCTTTAGCTTCATTTCATGGACGAACAGACTCTAAATGAAAAAAAAAAACAGGAATAACAGGTTCAGGTGTTATAAAACCACACCAACACACAAATATAGTGCATACACAGTTGAGCAAGTTTAACTCCATAGACATTTAAACCTATAATATGTGATATTTCTGCATTAAAATGTTTATAAATAACAAGGCCTATGTTCTGTATTCTGTTGACTTTATATCAAATGCTTCTGACAATGTTCAAATTGAGAGAAATCCAGAATTTTATTCAATGCAAGAGTCCATTTCGGTTGGTTACCTGTTAGTGGCATCATATTCCCTTTAGTAACATTAACATTTAACGTTACTTGCAGCTATTTCCTTAGGATGGAATGACTTAACATGAATATAAATCACTAAACATAATGTGAATGAGACTTCGTCTGTAAACATGAGTCACATCAGAGAGATTACTTCTCTCTGTATATAAGTACTTCTCAAACGTACTTTGTGCGATAGTTATTGGATGTCTTTTATTATTTCAGTGGCAGAAATTACTTACTGTGTGTTTAAGCACTCAAATTTCTGGAAACAATTAAAACAGTTTCCACTTATGGGACCTGGTATTTTAAGAAAATAAAACTGAAAACAACAACATACAAATAAGTAAGAAAGCACTCAAATATTTCCTAAGTTAAAACCCCATGTGTGTGCTTCGTGCACTTGGAATTATTATCCCATTGCTCGTATCTGTCTTATGGCTCTTTGACACAGGACAAAAGAGCCACTAACATCTGACTTTGGCCTTAAGTGTGAACGGGTCCAGAACAAATGACTGTGCAGTAGTCATGGGTCATGAGATAGTCATTTACAGCACAACACCTGGGTGTACTCGTTATTTTTCACCACTTTCCCAATGCGATGCTATGCTGTGTTGAAGTTCCAGATGTAAATGGCCAGGGAGGTACATTATTGTATTTTATGGATGATAACAATGCGCAAGGGCTATTTTGTTCTTTTTTATCATGCAAGATGCAACAGGACACCGAGTTGAAAGATTTGAGTGGAATCTATTGTTCTATGTTTTCTGACACATTTGTGACTTTGAACATGACAAAAAACAGAAAGATGAACTCGTCTACCGGGACCGCGAAAGGAATCAGTCGTCTATATTTAGCAGGTCTACCAGCATTCATACAAGAACCTTGAGTCCAGTCAGATGCATCCGCTATCTTTGCATCATAATGTGTTCATTCAGGGGTCTTGTGTTTGTGAAGTCACAGGAACCTTGGCTTTCCTTACATCCAAGTGAACACTTTAACAAATGTTAAGACATTCCATCAAGCCGTTCCTGAGATATCACATTTAAAACTCAATGAGGACAGACAGACAGACGGACCGACCGACAGACCTTCTCATAGAGATGTGTGGATGCATCTAAAAACCTGGGTATACGCACTAATTTATTGTGTAAAATAGTATTAGAGTTTGAATTTTTACTGACCTCGTGCTCCTCCAGAAGACTTTGTGCTTTTTGAGAGCCAGGCTGGTTTTGTGCTGGAGAACATGTCCTAGAAGGTTGGCTCTGTCTAAATTCTGACTGGTGCTGTCATTCAGTTTTCTGAGGGGGCTCATCCAGCCCATCCACAAACAGGAAACAGTCAGCTTTAATCCCTCAGTGTCCCTCGATAGCTTGTTGTAGTGTCGGCAGTGTAAGATTCAGGATACCTGCTGGTAAGCGCTCTAGGTGCAAAATGTGAACTGGCCCAGCACTAATAAGAATGAATGGAGTCTTGAGGCCGGTTAAGGGTGTAGCTGTCCCTGTGGTGATGTAAGATGACTGAAATGGACATTGATTAATAACAAGTTTTATTTGGCTCTTGTTTTCCAACCCCCTGCTGTGGAGACCTACACCAGTTCTCTGTGTCGTTGCCTGGCTACTGCCTTCCTCTGACTCTGGCGTATTTTTATCACGGTTGCTGTGTAATCGCTGTCCTGCCCTCGGTTGCTGTATATCTTGTGCTTTTATGCCTACACCTTGTTTGCAGGAAGATGCCCAGCCAATAGCATGTGGCAAATGCACCGGAGCATTGTCTTCTTGTATTTGTCCTGCTTTTTTTCTTCTTTTTTTTTTCTTTTTTTTTTTGTTCTGAAAATGGCTTTTGGCTTTTTGTTAGCAGAATCCCTCCTGAACAATTACACACCTGCAGCCCTGATAAGCGACACGGCCATCAGCGCCGGCAGTGCTGTCATCAGCGATAATGGTGGCCATTTCCTTTGACTCTCACAGTCGGAGTTGATGATGAACCACGCCATTTTATCGGTCATGTGTGCACAGTCTGACTCTTCCTTTTGATTAATTCAGACGTTTATTAATTAGCCACACCTCTGATAACTGATTCCTAAGATAAATGGGTACCTTTTAATGTCCCGGTGTGAAGCCCTAAGATGGACCCCTTGAAATAAATGACAGGGCTTTAATTCAGTGCCACACTAAATGGATAGGAGCTTTGTGGAGCATGGCAGCCTAAAGACAACAGCCTCCTGAGGCTCAGCGGTGTGCAGACAGCAGGTCACGGCTTCACTCCAAGTGATTACCTGAACCGCAGGCAGACAACATGCGCCCTCTCCGTCTCTCTCTTTCCTCCTCTTTCCATCTCTCTCTCTCTCTCTCTCTGCCCATGTTTCCCCCTTCACTCTTCTCTTCATCTTCCTCTCAGAGCACAGACCTGGCTGCACACTCCGGGACAAGAAGCCACTTAGCAGATAATGATGCCTCGCCTCACCAGTCTGTGACACACAAATAAGGCAAGTGGGCACGGCGAGGGAGCGTGCCCATCTGCCACGGCTTCATCATTCCTAATATGCCATGTGTATCCCTGGGAGACCAGCAGGGGTTTGTGGGAAGTGAGGAAGCGATTAAAGCAGTAAACAGGCTGCTGGCTAGCCTTCATCATGCACTATTGTAGCAGCGGAGGTGCAGTCAGAAATAAACAAAGGTGCCCTTTACATCTGGCATTAATGCTGTGTGTGCCTTGTGTGCAGATTGACTAGATTATGTTTGTGTCTGGCATTAAAATTCATTTTTGTACAGAGAAATGTGATTTCTCATTGTCCTGCAAAAGCAATGCTAGTAATGGTCATGCTTTTAGAAATGGTATTAAAGGTAAATCTGAATTTATGCACGACATCTGTAGTACATTTAAGATGTGTTCGCTTGTTGTAAATGTGTCAAAGCTAACATTTGTTATTATATGATAATATTATATATAATATTTAACCAAGTATGCATCATACATTTTGTCCAACTTTCTTGAACACTGAAGTTTCAATTTTGTTGAAATATTCACTGGTACAGTTAAGTCAAGAGGCAAATTATGATTTTGTAGCACAAACTGTGAGTCTAGTTTTTGTAGTACTGTTTATGGTCCATAGGATTAAATGGTGATGTTCTACAAAAATGCATGCAGTTCGAGGTTCGCTTTTATTTGTCAAATACATAGAAATACAAAGTAAAACATGCAATGATAACCATATTCCAGAAGTCATAAAATAAAGATAAAAGATAAAAACAAACAAAAAAATTATAATAAATAGAATAGATAATAAAAATATCCAGTGCAAGCATCTTATTTACAGTGAAAAGTGTCATTTTCAGTGCAGTTCAATGTTTGTCCATGTCAGTTCAAGTATTTTGGTTTAGAGTAAATTGTGTGTCTTTTGGATCCAGATGGAGTTTCAGCCATGTGACTGTGGAGGCACCTGCCTCATTTTATTAATGTGAACAGACTGTTATCAGGGTGTGAAATGTGTTTAATGATATTTTGGGCCATCAGTCTCACCCTCCTGGCGTAGATGTCCTCCAGGGTGGGAGGACGTGTTTTAGGTGCGTTCATCTGAACATACTACTCTCTGCAGAGCACTGCGGTCATGAGCGGGGCATTTCCCACACCAGGCTGTGATGCAGTTGGTCAGTGAGAATGATGATGCTGCATGTAAAACTCTGGGTTGGGCAACAGAGGCAGAATCTCACTTAAAATTCCCAGAGTTTGTAAAATGCAAAAAAAGAGGCCAACATTACTAAACTTACACTTACAACTTACACACACTTACAAAACTTTGTGTTATTTTGGTTACCCCAGGAACTTTATACACAAGTGCAATACGTCAAAAATGCCCAGACATTTAGTGGAAACCAGTAGAAGTGCGAACAGTGTGAGCTCAATATCATCTCACTGAAATGACCCCAATCCAAATCCCAAATCCTTCACCATTAACCTCTCCAGAGAGCCTGCCACCACTTTTCCAAATGTCTGTTTTTCCCATCCGCCCTGCCAGTGCCTCCCTAAATCTTGTGAGACCGGGGTGCTGTGTGCCCTGAGGGGAGGGTGGGAGGGATATGGAGCAGGGCTGAGTGTGTGTGTGTGTGTGTGTGTGTGTGTGTGTGTGTGTGTGCGCGCACCTGGGGCTTCAGTTCCTACGGGGTGAGGGTTTGTTTCCACCAGACTAATCCAGGACAGACTTGGGGAGCTGTGTGCTTTAAAAACATCTGGCTGCTTTGTCTGGAGCATTCTCTTTCAGATTTGAGATTAGACCTAAAGCTTACAGTTAATACAGTGCGTTTGTGACTTGCTGTCTGACCTTGTTCAGTTGTATCACATTATGGAAGCTGCAGTGTTGTGTAGATAACATGAAGATGTTCTTCCAACATGGGTGGCCTAAAGCTATTAACCAGTGCAGTGATGTGTTGCAAGTGATCTGGGGTCCTTTCAGTAATTGGGTGTATATAAACCAGCCGTTCCCCCTATTAGCCACACTTGGAAAGGTTTAAAAGCTACTTTATGCTTCTAATCATCCAGATATCCAGACCAGGGTTGTTTTATCTGCACAAGTTGTGTGAGAGTGTGGGCCAACATAGACACAAGGATTTGCAATAAAACACTGTTTCATGTCATGGCTGTTGTATGTGTGGTATATCAGCAAGAGATCATAAGGGATGATTGGACAAAAATGAATGAAGCCCTGTGAGGAGGATTCACGTCTCAGATCGATACAGTTGGGATATTTGTTTTAGTAAGTGTAGTCCAGTGTGTTTATGCCCAGATAGTCCTTTGCTGGAGCTCTGTATTTCAGTAGTCCTGTTGACTATCATATGTCATCGGCGGTCACTTGGAATGAGTACAGTGTCCATCTTAGATAATAACAATAATAATAATAACTTCATTTGTATAGCACTTTTCAAAACAAAATTACAAAGTGCCTGACAATAAAAACACATGATAAAATAAATTAAATCCAGAATGTAAAATTATAAAGGACAAAACATTTAAGAAAAGGCCATACAATGAAAGTGAGTTTTTGGAGGAGACTTTAAAGAAGACACTGAGTTTGTCTAGAGAAGCCAGACCATTAAAAGTAGAATGTTAAAATCAACTCTAAAACTCAGGGGCAACCAGTGAAGGGCAGTGAGGTCTGGTGTAACGTGCTGACTTTTCTCTTGGTGTGGATTAAAAGCCTGGCAGCAGCATTCTGAATCAGCTGCAGTCTGTGGATGTTACACCTGCTGATACCAGAGTGAGGAGTACTGCAGCAATCAAGTCTGGATGTAATAAAAGTCTAATAAAAGACTTTTTTTTAAATTTGCCTGGGACAAAAAGGACCTGATTTTTGTGAGTCGAAAGGTAGATCTTTAGGGTGTCTTTAAACTGGTTCCTCTTGTCTCTGGCCTTGGCTCAGCTGGAAGTAGAGGATGTGCTTACGGAGATGGAATCTGCCATTTTGATCCAATGACCTGTCCAGCAGGAGTGGTTCTGAAGGATTAGGGCTTTGATGCAGTCGTCTTTCCCTCAATGAGGATGTTGGAATTGGTACAACTGACAGCAGTAGGTGACCCAGGTCTTTCTACTGTCCTATACTGATAGTGCTGCAGATGGCCTCTCAGACAGTATTCTTGGTTTTCTTCTTGAGGTGACCCAGTGGCACAGTTTGCTAAAGGAGGTCATAATGATACTGAACTTCCTCCTCAATAGTTGACTTTTGCCCTTTTTCCACCTCCCCACTCTCTCTCAGCCAACAGATATCATGTGAATCTACTGAATCAACTCAGCTTCTAGTCGTCATCATCTTCAGTTTTCTTCAAGATGAAAGCAGCCAGACAAATATCTTCGCCTTTCAGCACACTTTCTTGTGAGCCACGGCATATTTTAGAATTCCTTCAGTGGGAAATGATCCATGTCAAACTGCAGTTGCACAGAAAGCTTGTTAATATGCTTGTCTCCATTGTTCAGAAAATGTTCATCTGTGCTGTTTGGGAGGCAGGGAGGGTCAGTACAGGCCTCCTTGAACTGCTTGTCCAGGTTTGTAGCTTTCTGCAGTAGCACTGTTATCTTCAAACTGCCTGAACCTCTGGAGTAGTGGGATCAAATCTTTGCTGACACTGGCAACATCTTCACCTGTTGAAAGCCACCTCGAGCTGCAGGCTTTCTACACTTTAACACTGAGCTTTTTGTTCGGGTTCTTTCCAGCTTCAATATCCATTTGTCTTGCGGTTTTACAGACATTCACAAATGCTGAAGAGTGCTCTGGGTATTCAGTCCTTTTCCACATCTGTCTCAATGTCAATTCATCAAACTGAATATACTTCACAAAGCCATTGGTGTTACCACATGCCAGTGCTAGATGGTGATTAATACAATGACTTTGGATCATAATCACAGATGTCTTCTTCAGGCGTACTCAAAACCCTGATGTGGATCCTGTCATCACACTTGCTCCATCAGAACCAAAGCCACAGAAATTCTAAGATGGTAATCCACATGTTTGTAGTCCTCCAGTGATGAGTTCTGTGATGGTTTTAGCATTTTCAGATGGACTGTTTTCAATCTTCTCACATCTTTGGTTTCTAGGAAGTCAAAATGAGTTTCTCAGTGGATGTCGACTGAACCAATATAAACCAGTAACTGCTCCATCACTGCACAATCTGTCACTTCATCCACTGGATACTTTGCATCCCTGACCTTAGAAATAAGTTTCTTTTTAATGAACTGGCCTAAAAGTTGTTTCATGTTTCTCTGACTTCTTTGCTGAAAAATCTTCATTTCTGAGAACCCCAAGTCTTCCTCCAGTTCTGGCAGAAATATTCACAATTAGCAAATTCTTCCTCACCAAGCCAGTATGTAGAAAGAAAATATTTGTTTGTCTTCTTTTGCCAATTGATACCGAGCAGACAGGTAGGAATGTCTTTGTTCTATTTCTTTTCAATGTGTTTGTATGGTAGATGTAGCATGTTTTACTGCATTTGTAGAGGCTGAGATGTTGAAAGTGCTCTGTTCATTAAGGACGTTTTCACACCTGAAAGTCTGTTCCGACCTTGGTTCCAATAAGCAATAATTACGAGGTTTGGAGCAG
>JAPQRN010000017.1:17451546-17462664 GCA_037367275.1 Coranthus polyacanthus
GCATTTAAATCAGTGTGGCTTCACTGTGGAGCCACAACAAGGTGTGTTTAAGGAATGCTGTACTCTGCAGCGCTGGCACAGACACTCTTTGGTATTTCTTAGAGGAAATGTAGGTGACTGTCAGACTGAAACTCCCATTTCGTAACCTGTCTGGAGTTGATAGACGGTGCCTCTGAGGTGGGGGCTGTTGAGGTGAAGCTGTGCAGCAGGAAGTGTGCAAAACTCATCTGCTGGATTTTCCTGTGCACAACTCATCATCCTGTCTCAAAGGAATTATTTTTACTCTACTTATCGGCTCCGGAGCATCCTGTAAACGTCACTGATTTTGGAGCAGTTTACATACCGAGCGCTTCTTTACATGCAAGTTTTCATGGCTCCTGATAAGCAATGGCTCTTTTTTTTTCTTCCTGATATGTATGCCACTATTATCAGACAGTCAGATGACATGACTTGTTAGGGCCGTTTGACACCAGGGACTGAGACAGCGCTCAGGATGACACGATGACTGCATCCCATCAGAATGTCAATGCCCCGGGCCCGCAGCGCAGCGGGCCAGCTGAGCCCAGCTTACTTCCTGCGGATCAGGGCTTTCTCTCATGCACCACTGAATGGGGATGGTGTGACAGCGCTGAATCGGGTTCCTGTTTTTACACTTCAATCGAAAGCTAACCTCTTGCCAAGGTTCTGCCCACTTTTCAACCTTCTACCCAGTAAAAACGAGCCTGGAGGTTTGAGGAAAAGAGAAATGAAAGTAGGGAGTTACTTTAGTTTCCCCCCACATGGGGATTTTCCTCACTTCCCAGAGAAACTAAGATGGGTTTTGAAAGTAAAAGCCTTTATTTTGAAGTCTGTGTATCAAAGTTCCTCAAGGGGATTTTCTGAAGAAGTAAAAAGTATAACTTTGCCGTCAGTTCTGACGTTGACATGGTTAGGTGTGAGCAGACACAGCTCTCTGTAATTCATCTGTGCAGCTTTAGTTAATCACCTCTATGCAGATCAGATCAGTATTTTTTCTGAGTTTGCAAAATGTATGGATTTTTATTTTTATTTAGTTATTTTATCATGAGGGTTAGTGTCAATAGATTAATAGTAATAATCTTATAGTAGTTTCAAACTTGTATTTCAAACATTTTTTCTGATTGGTGACACCTTCCATCGTCCATGTGGCTGACAGTAGTGACCATGCACAAAATGTTTCAGACAGATCTGTAAAAAAACATCTATCGAAATAGTCGACTCAGGTAAAATAAGTACAGTATATGTACAGGAAACTGACAAAACATGTCAGTGTTTGTACTGCTGTTATATCTGTTGTATTTGGTCAAAGATGATTTAAATGAGCTCAGACAGACAATAAACATATTGACAACAATGCTCACACAGAATGACACATTACGCCATTAAATTCAAACTGTACACAGACTTTATTGTTGTATTGTGTTGACTGTGTGTAGTTGACAGTGCAGAGTAGTTCAGAATATCCCAGAGGGAAGTGCAAGTCACATCAGGATTTTTTTTTTTTTTCATAAACAGTGGAGATATTCACATATTTTGTACATTGCAACAATTTTGAGTAAGCAACAACAGTATTTATAAACATATGGCTAATTTTTCTCATAATGAATGCATGAAAGGATTAACCAGCCCAATGTAATGCAATGTCTACTGCTGCATCTCTACGCTACGCAGTGGTTCAGCTATTGAAAGAGTTACAGAACATCTTGGCTTCCAGCTCGACGACAAATTCACATTTGAATTTAACACCAGAGGTTGGTGGAAAATTACAACAAAAGATAGGCTTTCTATACAGAAATAAACCCAACTTTCCTTCAATTTGTTGGAAAAGCATTATTGACTACACTTTTCTGTCAGTTTTGGACCATGAGGATGTCATTTACAGACACAAAGCTGCCTTCATATTTCAGTCACCCTAAGGTGACTGGTGGTAATAAACCTTGATTGGAAAAGGCCCTGACTGGAAAATTACATCTGTGTTAGGTTGAAATATTGGCCCACTTTTGACAAGTTCCAGTGACGAGCGGGTTCTTCAGGTACCCCGTGCCTGGACTGATCTTGACAGGACTGCTTTCATTATTAGTGCAGCAGACTCATGGAATCTTTTGGAATCTTTTATTGATGATCTGTGTGGTATTTACTATGGTAACTGTGTCACTTTGTTGATTTTGTATGTTTGTGGCTCAGGAGGTTCAGCAGGTCTTCCATAAACCTCAAGGTTAGCAGTTCCATCCTTGGCTCCTCCTGTTAAAGGTCCATTGTCTAAGATTTAGGGGGATGTTTTCATTAGTGTATAAGCACACAAAAATAAGAACCATTGTGTTTTCATTACCTTAGAATATATATCTACAGAGGGAGTGAGTCGCAGTCCACCATGTCACACCACCACGTTTCTACAGTAGCTTTTTCCATTTTATAGCAGATGGCATCCAGCGTTAAAGTGCATTAGTGTCATCTTTTATGTTGAAGTGTGGACCAGAGTTCATATCCCTTTAACTGAAAGGTAAAACAAACCTGTTTTTTACAGCCGTCATAGGGACCTATTCTGTTTGTTGCAATCTGCAACTTCACCACTAGATGTCAGTAAATACTACACACTGGATCTTTAATATGTCAAAATGTCCTAAGGCCCTGAGATGAGTGTCTATGTGTGAATGGGTAATTGAGGCACATTTTCAAGCACCTTGAGTACCAGGGTAGAAAAGTAGTCCATCTACCATTTGCACCCAACGCCATTTTCCATGGTGCAATCTCTGCCGCATTGTAAATAAGGATCACCCTCATTGATTTTTCCAAGAACCCAACTAAAGATTTACAGTACAATAAAAGGAACTGTACAGGCCAAAGGGTCATCCAAGTGCTAAACAAACTGTCAGCATTGGCAGATTATATGTATATACGCTCTATTTAAAGGTTTAATTGAAACTGACCACAGCTAAAATACCAAAAATGTCAAAATGTTAGTCTCATTCTGTGTTTTTTCCCCCCAAGAACAGCTGACCCAGCAGGTTTTAAATATGCCCTAGTTTCATCTTTTAAATTGCTAAGTATTTCCCCTTGAAAGGCTGGGTACTAAAGCTAATTGGTAGTCAAACAAGAGCAACTATTGTACACTGACTATTTTAGCCTCCACCAAGCCCTTTAAACAAACTTCAAAGCTGCAGTGCTTAATAGTTTTTGGTATCATTGGGCAAAAATTCAGTAATTACATTTCAGCATATTGTAATTCAAGTGGTCTGACAGGAAACAAGAATTCTACCCCCTTTCCTGGACCTTTGCTGATTGACAACTGTAATTGTCACTGTTGCGGTTCAGTCAGATGTGACTCTACTGCTCTACTCAGTAGCTTGACACAGATGCTTCGTAAAGTGGCTTCACTTTTCCACAGCGACGTGAAACGGTGTCAGGTTCATCTATATTTAGTCTTTTGATTTGAACCGAGAGAGCTGCAAAAGGAAGGTGTGTTTTTTTCTGGTGTTTTCTTTCCCCCTAATTTCGACTCCTGAAGCTTTGAGTCTGGCTTTACAGACGACAGGGAACAGATGATTGAAAGGCACAGAAGGTCAATTAACTACTATATCTCACTATAAACTTACTGCTGAGCCACTTAGGCCATTAAGACTAACTTTGCCCTGAAGTGAATAAGTAAAATCAAAGTGAATTAGAATGTCCTTTGTGAAGATTGTTCTGGTTCCATATCAAATCATCGCCTCAGCCACAGAGGCTACATTTTAGTTCGATCGGTTCATTGTTGGGGGATTTTTGGCAATCTATCTATCCCATGAATATGCTGCTGTACACAGATACATCCATGCAGCTTTACGTCTGTCTCATCCTTTCCCCACATTTCTGTAAACCCCTTTTATCCTCTATCAATAGAAGAAAAGTTTGTTGTCATAGTTGCAGCCCCTGGGATTCTCCAGATACATCGTGCATAAATCGAGTTATTCAATGTAAACTTTGCTTGAACTTCACTGAAACAGAATCTCAGCATTAGACGAACTTTTGCTACAGCCACAAACCCCGCAGGAATGCATGTCAAGCTGAGACCATATCCCAGGGAAAAGAATATATCTTTAATTAATTGCACATTACAGTGGCTCTGAGTCAAATTCCTCCATCAGAGCTTTAATGCTTTCCATAAAGTAGAAGAATGTGTTGATTAGTTTCTCTCTAGCAGGGGTGACCTCAGCTCTGGCTGTGGAATCCTCCACAGTTCTGTCATTAGGCGTCTCACCTGGCCGTCCTTGTCACCGGGGCTGCATCGAAACAACTGATGTAGGCTTTGGCAGGGCAAAGTGAAAGGGAAAATAGACCTTCACACATCACTGAGTCAGTGCTATGAGATATTCAGAGTAATAGGGAACTGAAAGCACATTTGCTGTTTTTGCCATAAAGCTATTGGAAGGAATTTTATCTTTGCAGCTGCCAAGAAAAGCCTGGAATCAGTGAGGGGTTTCTGTGTTTCAAGACTTTTGCTTTAGTCTCAAAGCTTATCCTGCCTTTGTATTGTGTTAAATTAAGAGGCCTTAGATGTTAAAACACTTTTACTCAACAAAGAGGAGATAGACAGAATTTTTCAGGGTGCTTAACCCTCTATGTAGACATTTAAGGCTCACTGTAGGCATGACTTGTTACAGTTGATTGTAGTGAATTGTACTGTATTTATATTTGCTTAGTACCCGGGAAGAATGTGCAGCAACTCATCTCATCCTGTAAAGAATTTGTTGCATTAAAGGTCCAGTGTGTAAGATTTACAGTTGATTCAGGACGATCTATTTGCAGAAATGGAACATAATATTCAAGATTATGATTTCACTAGTGTAAAGTCACACACAAAAAAGAATAGTTGTGTTTTTGTTACTTTAGAATGGGTCGTTTATATCTACAGCCATGTTTCTACAGTAGTTCAAATGGGATTACTTTTTCTTGTTCCCGTTTTATGACAGGTGGCGTTTGACGTTAAGGTGCATTACTGTCACCGACTATGTTTGAGTGTGGACAGGAATTATTATCCCTTTAATTAAAAAGCCCAGAACAGACAAAACAAACTGGATCTATGCACTGTAAAAAGTGAGACTAGGGTGAATGAATATTTAATCAATAAATAAAAGTAACATTTACTTAATACTATGGCAGTCATAATCGTAATCGCAATATAAGCCTGTGCACTTATATAATCACAATAGATTTAGGAGGATTTACAATGATCTAAAAACGATGATCTAAAAATGAACACATCCTCTGTTGTATGGTGATATTTTGGATTCAGTCACACTGAGCAGAGAGATACTATTGTAAACATGCAAAATGAAAGTTGCTACATTTGTGTATGTTAAGTTTGCATGTTTGAGTTGGAAAAATTACAAATTTAACAACCAGTCAAGTAGACTCAAATTTCAAATCGCAATATTGCCCACAATAATTTCAATCTGACTTTTGTGCAGCCCTACAGGTAGGTACTAGCTTTACTACCTACGTAAAGGTAGTTTTAACAAATATTAAGTTGAATTAAATCAAAAATGTGGAGTGAATTTGCTGGGGATGGTATGTTGTTGTGGGGAATTTAGCTGCCTTGGCAGAGGGTTGCACTCCCTGAGAGCTTTCTAGTCTATAAACTATCTTATTTAAAGTCTAAAGACACATATTAGAGTGGGTTAGAATCAGTATTAGTGTTTGTTTTAGAGACATCACACTTAGTGATAGCAATTTCCCCAATTTCCTGACATTTTACAGTTTCAAATTATGTATCTATGACTGAAAAAAACACCCTTTAGAAGCTCCAATTAGTGGCATCTTGTGTGCAGCTCTATGGCCATCAGGGCTGGTCATCCACTGTCCAGGCCAGGATGCAGAGTGCCAGCCAGAGGATGACTCACACTTTGGCACTGCTCATTAGCCTGTCACCAGCGTCTCACAGTGTTGTCAGTAATGACAGGGCAGGGCACAGCGTATACGGTGGCTGTCTCCACACACACAAGGTCCTCTCAGGAGGCCTGTAATTCACTCAGCCTTCTACTTTGGTTCTATGTGATTTGCAGGCTTCAGAGTAGAGTTGGTATGAATGGCGCAGGGCCTGACGTCCTGCAGACTTGGCCACTGAACTAAACCACCAATCATGGAAGTGCTGCTCTGTTCATCATCACATGAACATGAGGAAGGCCAGCACTTGCCTTTTTTAAGGGCCAGTTCACACAGTTTAGAGAAAAGGAAAGTGACAAGACTTCTGTTGCGACGCCGGTCAGTTATATTTGTAGTAAGATGTTTTTGTACAAACTGTTTTATAAAGTAGAGCCGCTACTTCTGGATGCCTTTGGGACGCTGGAGGGACTATGTCTCTCGGCTGGTCTGGGAACGCCTCGGGGTCCCACCGGAAGAGCTTGAGGAGGTGTCTGGGGTGAGGGAAGTCTGGACCTCCCTGCTTAGACTACTGCCCCCGCAACCCAGCCCCGGATAAGCGGAAGATAATGGATGGATGGATGGATGGATGGATGGATGGATGGATGGATGGATGGATGGATGGATGGATGGATGGATGGATGTTTTATGAAGGGTAATCTTTAAACCTCAATGTGAACTATTTCCTACTGTATACATAGTCCCTAAAAACAGAAACTGTCAGCGGTACAGGACTAAAGATCACCTGAGGCAGGTTGTTTTTAGCTCAAGGGATGCCAACGTCAGTCCACCACTTGGGTTCCAATTAGCATTTGTCAACCCATTTGTTCCATGGTGGGAACCACAAATATTTTGAGGATGGAGGCTGAAATATCAGAGTTATAGCAGCAATTACCATCTCGCAGTTCTAGATATTTGTAAACCAGTTCACTTACAGTTTACATCCATGTCTATCCAGACTCATATAATATATGTAGTGAAGACTTTGGAAAAATGTAATAAAAAGTATTAAGTGCATTTTTTGCTGAAATGTAAGCTGTCACTACATTGACATGTCTGATTCCAGTGAATCAGTCCCAGTAACAAACATGCTGTCTGAGTATGGTGTTGAATAATGGACAGAACATTACACAGTAAAGCTGACCTTTGACCTATTTGGATATAAACTCACTTTTTATCCTGTTATACATTGTGTCAATTGTTAGAATTTATATTACGTCATAACTGGCATATACATTTTTGAGTAATGTCCAAAAATGTTTTTTGTTATGTCACAGTGACCTTGACCTTTGAACTCTGACTACCAAAATCCAGCTAGTTCATCCGTAAGTTCAAGTGAGTGCTGAATTTGAAGAAATTCCTTCAAGGTGTTCCTGAAATGTCACATTCACCAGAGTGAACTTGACCTTTTGGATGTAAAATGTCATCACATCTTTTATCCTATTACACATAGGTGGGGTTTTATTTTTCTCGTCATAATTGGCACATGAATTCTTGAGTCATAACCTTGACCTTTGACATTTGGCCACCAAAATCTCTTCCAGCCATCCTTGATCCAAATGAAAGATTTTCTGTCAAGCCTTTTCTGAGATGTTGCATTCAGGAGAATTGGATAGATGGATGGAAAGACAACTCGAAAATGTAATGCCTCCGGCTCTGGCTATCACAGATTTTAGATGGTTTAAACCTTCAGAATGCCCAAGCAAGACCTTTTAAAATCTATGAAGTCGCTGCAGTGTACGGCATGTGTGGCCACCGGTCCAGGTGCGAAGGTGTGGTCACCAGATTCAGTATGCGTCTGCACAGCAGGCCTAGTCTGGATGTGCAATGGGCTGCGTAAGGCAGAACTAACACAGAAACCAGAAACTCTTTCAGCATATGCATCAATGAGCAACTTTCTGTTGAAAAGAACATCCATGGACTGAGGCATAATAAAATAAAAACTACTGTTTGTGCAGAGCTAGTTGGTACATGAGGTAGGTAGGATTTCATATTTATTGTAAAAGGTGTCATACAGTGGGTGTCATAGCCACACTGACTTGATAAGACAAAGTTACTTTCTATGTTTGTCTGACATTTTGGGTTGGACAGATATTGTACAGTGGGTTTTAAAGGTTCAGCTTATAATATTTAGTGAAATCTAGTGGTGAAGATGCAAATTACAACCAACTGAATATCCTTCACCCTCATCTACAGTGGCCACAAAAAAACATGCAAGTCTCTTGTTAGAGCCAGTGTTTGTCTTGTCAGTGTTCATTCAGTTTTGTCACAGCTTGTTCAAAGGCAACAAAAACACAACACGTCTCATTTTTGTGTGATTAGAAACTGATGAAAACATAATTATGAATATTATATTCCATTTCTGCAGTTAGATCCTCCTAAATCCCCCTAAATCTTACACACTGGACCTTTAAAAGCTTTTTGTCGCAGCTGCCAGCTGCGATGAGAGCCGACTGGAAAGCCATAAAAAAGAAAAAAAAAACAACCCTGAAAGTTCAAGGGAAATATAGAGTCAGTTGGTCTTTATGCCATCCACTGTAAATATAAAACTGTTTATTACAGCCACTATACAGAAAGCAGTGTAGTTGTAAAGAAACAGCTCTAAAATGCACAAACATCATCAAAAAGAGAGAGTGCAAGAAAATCTGTAGCTGCTTAAAGTACAAAAAGAACTGTTTAGTGTTTACATAGTTTGGGAAGATTTATGCCACATGAAGAGTTTCACTAAGAGGTGTAATACAACACACTATTGAAGACAAGCTCACATGAACAATGAATTCAGGTTGATTTCTTTGGCAAGGTGAGTACAACATCATATTAGCATACAGACAGGTGATAAATTACTAACATGAATTCTTTTAATAAGGTGTTAACCTGTCGCGTGACTCCAGAACAGCTTCATTGCAGCTTAGAACACCATTTTTCCAAACGATATTCCCAGATTTGGTGCTCTCGACCCACAATCTCCCATAGGTGTTGAACTGGGTTGAGATCTGGTGATTGTGAAGGCCATGACATACTGTATGATTCACATAATTTTCATAGTCATTAAACCATTCCCTCGTGAGAGACCCCTCCCATCAGGTTTTTCCTTTCATTTGTCACTTTTCTGTATATTGTAAGTCGTGCATCCCTCCCTGTTCTACACCAAATGGCAGCGGCAGTTTCTCAGTGAGAAATGAGTGCTCTGACTGACCCCAAAATCTTCAGCCTAAAAAAAAAGTGGCCTAAAGACAATAGCCAGTAGAGCAAGATCAGGAAAACTTGAGGAACAACATATTGCCCAAAGATTTAAATCTTTGTTGCATGCAAACTAAGTAACTCATAGTCTGAGTCATATCTTCTGTTCATGTTCAGTGCCTGTTTGTGTTTTTACTCTTTTTACTCTGGTGGGAACAAGAAAAGGCCAAGTTTATTGACTGAAGACAAAAGGTTCAGTGTGTAATATTTAGTGACATCTAGTGGTGAAATTACAGATTGCACTGCTCTGCACTCACTTCACCCCTGACCTACGATGGCCCTCGTGAGAGCCGGTGTTTGTTTTGTCCATCCTGGGCTTTTTAGTTAAAGCTGCAGGAGTCAAAATCATAAGGGAAAAAAGCCAGAATTTGAAAATACACACCTTCCTTGTGCAGCTCTCTCCTCTGGGTCCAAATCTACAAACTAAATGTAAATACAGATAACCCAACGTTGTTTCATTCCATTATGTAAAAGTGAAGCTACTTTTCCAAGCTTCCGTGTTGAGACACGGAGTAGAGCAGTAGAGTCACGTCCAGGTCGCGTCTGAAGAATCTGATCAGTGGTCGGTAATTCCAGCTGTCAGTCATTTATTTAACCCACCCACCTGCCTAAAAACACCTGTGATTGGACAAAATCTGGCCGTTACAGGGTAGATTTTCTACAGCCTGAAAACACAGACAAGGAGTACATGCAGAAGTCTGTTGTCTTCTCAGACCATTTGAATTACAATATGCTGGAAGGGAATTATGGAATTTTTGCCCAGTGATGTTAAAAAACTATCAAGCACTGCAGCTTTAAGGAGAAATTAACTCTGGTCCACATGCATATTAGGAGACGGTCACCGTAATGCGATTTTTTAGCTTAAATTTTAGGTCCACATTTTACAGTGTTGAGGTTGTACACGTGCAGTATACAATATGATGTCTAAAAATAGTCAGTACATTTTAAAGACACACGTCACCTATGTATTCACGTTTGCCATTGCTGAGAGGGACACAAATACTCGCTTGGACAATCAGAGCATTATTAGGCACAAAGTGCACTGGTTTATATGACTGTTAGTGCTGGGGATGTAGATTACAGTCCAGCAGCTCTTATCTCACTCAGCCAGATTCCACTGGCAGGTGGCTCGGGACATTAGATTTCCATCCCTTTTTAACCTCAGCCATCATAAAATAGCCTGAGGTGCAGCGCTGTATGTAATGTCTCAGCAACAATCATACAATAAGTTTCCCTGATGACTGTTAGTTCAAGTATTCACCCCTGTATGGGGTGGAATTATAATTTTTTAGGAACAATCTTGGCTTAAGAAATTGTAGAGAAAGGGCATTACGGGGCATAAATATTGAGATAGGCTCTCAGTGCCACTGTGTTAGACTGGAAGTGTCTGGGTCGTATTCAGCTAAGTTGTTGCTGCATGGACAAGACTAGGAGTCTACAGTCATACTAGCAACTGGCACAGTGTTGCTTTAAATTAAATATAGTACATCAGCACACCAAACTGCTCACAATGACAACATTAACATGCTGATGTTTAGCATTTATAACGTTAACCTGCACTAAACCTGCATGCAGATTAGAACTGCACAGAGACCGTTGAACAAAGTACTCGAAAAAATACAAATGTAACCTGATAATGTAGCTGGATGAAATGTTTAAGGAAGATACATTTCAAATCATATTTTACTCAAAATCACCAATATCAAATTAGTGGTGGTGTAGAGAAAAAGTCGGGGTATCATAAAGTCATTAAGATTAAGTTTATGAAACCAATAAATCAATAAGTCTGTTCTGATCAGTCTAATATTTGCTGCAAAATATTTCATATTAAAACCTTTGACCTCTGACTTGCTGTTGATACTAGGTTATAAGTCAAGACAAACAAATTAAAACCGCATTGTTCCTCCTGGATCCGAGGTTCAACTATCGGCCGGATCCTCCTCTCCAGTACCCTGGAGTAGACTT
>JAPQRN010000017.1:17483790-17494404 GCA_037367275.1 Coranthus polyacanthus
CGTGTGCTTTCTTTTCCAGATCTTTTTCTTCTTCTGTTTAATGGCTGATGATAACCTGCGGTGATCTCCTGTAACTGGTAAGAAAGTCCAAACTATCTAAAAACAAAGGCAACTGAACGATGGGTCAATTTGATGTGATGTTCTGTAGATGAGTGACCCAAACGTCGAGGAAAATGTATGTTTTGTAAAATATTCATTTAAGTGAAGACAAGGCTTCAGTTTGTCCAGTAACATCACAGGACATTTCTTGCACTTTAGAACCTCGAACCAAATATTTGTGTTTTGGTTTTTTTGGCAGAAAGTGAAAAAAGATAAACAACTAGCTGATCGATAAGTGGTTTTATTGATTATCCTTCTAGCAAAATCAGTGGAAACTTTTAAAAGGAGGAATCCTTTAAATTGAAACATGCTGCTCGGGTAGTGTGATTCAACAGCAAATCAAAATATCAGCTGTAGAAACTGACACGTACATGCTCTGTCTGAGTCAATAGGCCTCCAGTCCTCATTACACAGTGTACTCTGCTGGCCTGTGGTGGACCCAGAGCTGTAATCACTCTGAGGCTGAGGTCTATTATTCTAACCCAGCAGCGTGAGGAAATTCTACATTCTGGATGCAACCGTACAAGTCAGAGCAAGCCACAGACAAACAGACCATGTCACCAAGACCTGGCTCCCAGAATCCTTCCTCAGTTTCTGAGAAGTGGTGATCAGATCTGTGCAAGTCTGTCTGATGCTTCGTTGATTCATATCAGCTGTGTCCAGATCCCTGGAATCCTGTTTGAGGCCCCCGGTGCCAGGTTTACATTACCATGGGATAGCCTTAAACACACCATAAAATCATCCAGCCACAGCAGGGATTTGGACTTGCCTGTCTATGAACCCTGGTAGGAGCAGAGGACTCAAGGTTATTTCACAAACCCAGTCTGATGCAGTCGGAGATGATTTGAGAGACGAACATTTTGCTCCCTTTTGGAAACCGTTCTCAAGTTTCTGTTCTTGCATATGTGTCTGCCTCCAATATAAGTTATTTATGTCCTTGGTGACATCATTCATAAGTGGTAAAATGACATAATGCTCCTACATTACAAATTTTATTCAAAGGACTTGGACAAGTCATGAGAGACTATGTCCACTTCTTTTATACAGTCTATGGATCAGTGTCGGAACTGTGTTTGATTGTCGTCTTAAGTTTGATATTACTGTTCATTCATCGAAAGTCTTTTATCTTTTTCTTGTATTTGTTGGTTTAATGGATTATCCATTCAGGACAAGAACAGCCTGAATACCATTGTTAAGCTCTGATCTACAGTCCAGCAAAGGAACTTGTGTTCCCTCTGGGAGAGTCAAGTGATAAAGAAAGCTAAGATTATTATCGGTCTACCAGATCATGTCTTGTCTCCTGAGTTCACGGTGATGCCTTCAGGCCGCCTCTATTATGTACCACCAAGGAGAACTAACCAATATTCCAAATCCTTTACTCCTTCTGCTATCAGGTTATTTAACTCAGACAGCAGTCATTTTAAGTGACAAGTGACTGTGCCTTTTACTGTTACTTTTTATGTTTTATTTAACTATTCGGTTGCTATTTATTGTACCTTATTTGAGTTATCTCGCTGTCCTTCACCAGTTGTCTGTCTGTTCTTTGACACATAACATATTGGATGTTAGTTGTGTGCAAATGACTTGCCCTCATTGGGATCAGTAAAGTTGTCTGAAACTGAAATTATACAAATACACCACTGGTCCAGTGAGTGAGCAAAGTAAGGCTAAAATGTGATCACACTGTGTCTGACAACATCTCAGATTCCCTGATTTAACTTTGGACAATCCTAGACTCAGTGTATCCTCTGAATTGCAGTCCTTATGCTAAGCTATAGGTATAACACTAATATCAATAAATAGAGGATATATAGTGATTTTAGAAAATATGCTTAATAACATTTAGTAAAACAATTCACACTTTATTGAGAGTCTAACATAATATGGACATGACAGAAAATATGAAAATAAAGGAAAAACCTTAAAATTAAAAATGTGATCCAAACATTGTAGCTTTCCATTGTTGGATTATTTTTCAGAGAGCTAAGGAAAAGACAAACATACATGTTTGTCTTCCAGTGCTGCTTGGGACTGTTGCTCTATCTTCAAGAACAATAATCCATGTGGGAGGGGAGTTTATTTGCAGGCTTACTATTGTGCTTACACTAGCTAATGACACTGTATTTGTGTATTTCTTTCCCCACGGAAACAATTTTCTCAGAAATTGCTTTTTCTTGGGATGAAATTCTATTTGTTGTTTGGCATCTTCATGTAATATTTCCATATACAGGTAGTTTGGTTAATATGACAATTATTCATATTATGAGAAACCATATTAATTCTGTCACATGACTTGAAGGGAATATTGAATTTGGTTGGACAGTATTCAGGTACGACTGCTAGTAGCGCATATTCTCCTTGAAATCCGTCAGGATGTATGTGAGACGACAGAGAACAGCTGAACAAACACTCTCTGATGTGTTGTAACTGAAACCCCAAACTCATCATTCACAACCTGGGTGAAACGGCCTGTGTGTGATGTAATGCAGGCTAGATTTCTGTCACAAAGCAAACAATAAAAAAAAAAAAAACCTCAATAAATGACAGAACATGATTTGGCTGAGCAGTGCGTTCGGCTCAGACTGGCAGCGTCCTGATAAATCTGCTGGTCCGGCAGCGGGTCTGGCTGTGGACACAGATGACCGCTTCCTGTGCGGGAGGGGGTGAGTCGGCAGTAGATGGCCTGAAACGGCCAAATGGCCTGTCTGTGACCCACAGCACATTCCCTCCCATGGTCTGCTGCTCAGGGCATTGGTTTTACTGGGCAGCTATAGATACAAACTGACACAGCTGCACAATGCTGCTCACACTCATTATTGTGGACAGCGAGGGACAGAGTGACCTGGATAAAAATCTATGGGCGGGAGTAGAGCAGTAAATTCCTTCACAGTGTGACAGGCCAAACACTTTTTTCTACAGCAATCCACTTATTGACCATGATACCCTGTGAGAATACATTATGTGGGAGTAAATCAATGGAAGCACTTCTATAGACAGTGTTTGGCTAATGGAAAATTGTCCACACTTATAAATCATTGTAACTCAGGGTGAATGAGTATTACACCTGGCATCTGGGTTGCACCCCTTGCTGCAACACCCCTAACCTGCTGCTACCTACATGTAGGCTATATTGACTTGAAAAGGTTATGGGCAAGCAGCGCAAGTACTTGCTTTTACTTGGCTCAATAATCCAACTGAACTTTTAGTTGGAGACAAGCTGATTGAGGTGGTGTAGAGCCATTTCAGTGTCATCCTTGCTTTTCACCATTTTGGGCATTTTCTGTTTTTCTTTTATGTAGCTAGGTAGTCGTTTAGTTTGCTTGACACAGACAAATTGCGCATGTTGGTGGCAATTCAGAGATGCGGCACCAGAATGCAGTTTCTTTGTCATAGGGACTACTAGAAGGCTGTGATCATTGCACTGGCTACATTTCATTTCAATCTTGGGGCTCTGTGGATGGTGTTAGCAGCCTGTCAGTCTGTTGGTCAGTCCTCAAGTCCTCCATCCTAAAAGACCACATATATATATATATATATATACCAGATGCTCTAGTATTCTGAATACTAAGTATTATCATTTGTATTTAAAGCTGTTTCTCATGACTTGTCCAAGTCCTTTGAATAACATTTGTAATGCAGGAGCGTCCCTTTAAACAATCCAATTTGAGTCCTTGACCTAAAACCAACACTCCTTTACTCCTAAACAACCAAATGGATCAATTGCCAATGACGCCCAAAACAACATATATGCACAAAATTTGCTAAAGCTAAAATACTAAAGATAATGTTTCCAAATACTACATAACTGTTACAATTAGGTTGTGACAATGCCCTGGATAATTGTCACAACCTAACCAAAAACAACTTGGTTAGGGTTATGGGAAGATTGTGGTGAGGGCTAAAATAAGAAAGTGACACGATGACTGTTACAAAAACAAAGACAATGTTTACTGTTACTGTATGTAGAAATGGGACACAAACACTGGTGTCCTGTGTTTAAGTTCACAGTTTGTTATTCTGCCATAACCGTCCCAACCACCTGCTTCTAAGATCAGCTCATATTTAACAGCATCACCAGAGGTCACATATGTAAACAACAGTTGTTTTATCCCCCTTGAACAAAGCATATTATAAAGAATATTGTCATTTTTCTGGTGAGGACACGCTACTGTACATTCTACCCTCAAAGCTGAGGTTGTGGTTCTCTTAATTTATCACATTCCAAGCATTTATGGTCTATGGCTAAGGCTAATTTTACTTAAACATTCATGACTGTTGACCTCAACAGAAAAGAAAACCTTCAGGAGACCAAATCATTCCCACATAAGATGATCCACACTGGACTGGTTCTAACAGATGACCTTTGTGCTCTGCAGTTTTGAAGTCTTGAGTTTAGCATTTTGGTCGTCACCATCCTGTGTTTTTTTTGGATCCAATAGTGGCCATGTTTGGATGACAGGGTGGAGCTGGTGAAGAGCAACAGGTGAGACTTGCTAACTTACTGAAAACACAGACCACACTGCTAACTCACACTGTTACGTTAAACATCACCAAGTCATTTCAGCTACTTGCTAAATATTAGCACATCGGCTACAGTTGTGTGTGCATAATGTATAATCACACTAATTAGCACTAGTAGCCCTGATTAGCAGGCTAGCTGACAGATCTTATCATCCAATATTGAATTAATCCTATGTAGCTAATTTCTGCTAACAGGCTGAGTATTGTCATAAAGAACTGTTTAAGTTTTGCTTATGTAACTAAAAGCAGTATGTCAGAAGGTCCTGAAGTAGGATTCAGCAGGTAAGCGAGCTGTCAATCCCAGCCCACATAGCAGACATATACGACACCCACTCCAAACAGCTCCTCTTAATTATGAATGGGGAAATTAAAGAGACCAAAACGGTTTTGGGTACCAGGCTGTAAACATGCTTATTTCTGCTGTAGAGTTGGACATTTAAACATGAGAGTTTATAGGGATTGACTCGCTTTTGGAGCCAGACTCAAGTGGCCATTCAAGGAAGTGCAGGCCTTGGCACTTCAGCATTGGCTTCACAAGTATATGTATAATCTGATTTTATTCATACCAAACACCTAATGTATCAACAATACATTGACTGCAGCTATAAGTGACATACATGGTGACCTTCTGTGTTCTTATATAACAGTTTCAGCTGTTTTTTGTTTAGCCTTCGGCAGGTGCTCAATACATTTAATGGTTTATTTAAATCTACTATAGCATGATGAGTCTGACATCTTTAAATCTGAAATAACACCACATTTTCCAATTTTAGAGTGGTCTTAAGCTGCTCTCGTATGTCGCCTCTAACCAACCAAACCACAGCAGTTGTGTGAGCAGCATGTCTGGCCAAACATCAGCTGACAGGGCCACACATCCTCCCTCTCCTCAAGAGCCCCTTATTAAAGTTGCATTAGTGAGGATTCAGCTCCGCTGTTCCTCCCGAGTGAAGGGGTTTTTTTTATTTACTTTTCCTACCCTGTGTTCAGCAAATACACTTACAATGGATGCTCAAAGTCCAATATGCTTGTCTGAGATCAGCTTGACATTTAAATGGCCATGGAGGGTAAAGTAAAGAGGGAAGTAGGAAGTTTGTGAGGGGCCGCTTCCTCCCTGGCTCTTTGATTAAAAAAAAAAAAAGTAATCGCAGAGACAAGGGTTTTAAGCCAGACATTTAGTCAGTAATTACACTTACATAAGTTGTATGAATGCAGTAAATACTTGGATAATTGATATTTGAACCTTAATTTGAATACATTTCTGAGAACGTAGGCATATTTATGACCTAGTGGTTAAAGATGCAGAGCATGTACCATAAAAAAGATGTATATTTACTAATCCACAAATTATTGTCAGGTTTGAAACGTTCTGCATCACTACAATGGTTTTATCCATCCTCTCGGTAGATCGCTGTGATCGGAGACATTATGTTTGATTGTGTCCTCCCATCCATTCCATTGTCATGTATGGCTTGATGAAATTTCTTCAAATTTTGCACAAAATTCACTTGGACTTAAGGATGAATTGATTAGAATTTGGTGGTCAAACGTCAAGGTCACTCTGATCTAACAAAACACTTTTGAGGCCACAACTCAAAATGCACATAAATGTGTAACTGGACAAAATGATGAAGAAATGCCATTTTCTATCCAAAAGACAAACTTCAGTCTTGTGAACGTGACATCTCTGGAATGTCTTGAGAGGATTTTTCAAATTTTGTACAAACATTCACTTGAACTGAACAATGAACTGATTAGAATTTGGTGGTCAAAAGGTCAAAGGTCGCTGTGGCCTCAGAAATCATGATTTTGGCCATAACTCATGACTTCAAATGCTACTGATGACAAAAGTCAGTCAGTCAGTCAGTCATTATCTGTAACCGCTTAATCCCCCTATGGAGGGTCGCGTGGGGGCTGGAGCCGATCCCAGCCGACATTGGGCGAAGGCGGGGTACACCCTGGACAGGTCGCCAGTTCATCGCAGGGCTGATGACAAAAGTTCAGAGACATTTGTAATAGGATAAAAATGATAAAGTGAGGACATTTCTCAAAAGGTCAAAGGTCAACTTCACTTCACTGATATCATAATGTTCTGTAAAGACCCTTTTCTGTCCATTGTTTGAAATCGTACCTCTTTGTAAAAACAGTCTGTAAGTACAGACATGTTAATATAGTGACAGTTCATAGAAATCTACACAATACGGTTTATTAAATTCCTTCACCATACGAGTCTGCACAGATGGTTGTAAAGTGACACTTGACTGGTTAGTGGAGCAGTAATTGTAAGTTGTTCAGTTGGTACTAATAGATTGTAGGTACAGTAAACGGGCTTAGACCCAGGTTATGCATGCGTTTGCATAAAGCACCACTTATTAACATCTGATACTGTTTTTATATCTGTGCATGTCTGGAAAGCAGTGTGGTGCAATAAAAATATTCCACTAAACTTGGAAGATTGGTTTGAGAGAAAATACATTTCGAACTGCAAGCCTGCTTTCATCTTGATACTATTACAAACTGTGCCTGGATTTCAGCCTGAATGCAAGTTTAATCTGGCTCATGTTTGAGTGTAACATTGGAAATGTTTTGCTGAGAGTTTTTAATTAGTGGAGCATTCACGGGGCCAACCTGGCTTTGGATTTATCAAGCATCTCAGAGCCACTCCTGGGATTTGAACTCAAAGTTGACCTAGGGCTAAAAAGAGTAGGACTTAAAAGTAATTTACAAAGCCTTCTGCTCTCAGGATACTTTGAGCAGGAGCTGGAATATCTCTCAAAGTTGTAAGAATCATCAACTGTGTCCATAAACCTCATCTGTCTCCATGTGTTTTTAGTTGATACTCATCAGTGTTTATCTAATCAGTTATATTAGTACACTCATCTGGAATGTAGTTTAACAAAGCCATAAAAGGTGTGTTTCTGTCTCCACAGTGTAAACCTGCCTGATGGAGTTCTATGAACTACAAATCTGATTGGACATTTCATGTTGCGTATTGTGCAGTAGAGGTTTAGGCTGTTTAGTTCTGTGCAGTCTTTGCATATTTGCATATATGTGTAAACAAATGCTACAGTGGTTCATGTTATTATGATACTCATGTTTGAAATTGTATCCTAATATTCTTTTCCGCTGTCCAGTTCACCATCAAATATAGCTCTACTCTCAAGGAAAGGTTTTATCTGTAATTCTATGCACCCTTTCTTAATTAAAATACTTTAATTACTTTTATTATAGTGATAATTAAAACATGAATAGATTGAAGATTTTGTGTAGAATTAATAAAAAAAACAACCGTGTATCAAATTTACAAAATAAAACTTGTGTTTATTTTATTACAGTTTAAGACACAGTAAACCATCAGATACACAGACAATAATAACAGCAGATGACAATACATGAAAGCTCAAATAAACCCAGAGGGAGTTACAAAGTAAAGTCAAGAAGAGCTAAAACAGAAGGAAAACCAGCAAAACATCCTCCACACAATAGCGCTGAATTCAGCCTGGGATAGCAAACATCTAAAACCTGACATCATGAAAACATGTTATGCCCAACAGCAAAGTAGATAAAAAAATAAATGGATTGCAACCAGTAAAATAAACCTCAAGGAACAATAAAAGAGACAAACACATCAATCTCTGAAATGCCCCTGTAAACAGCATTAGTATTTTAACCACTTGTGTCATCTCATCAGATATTACATTCATTTGTAAGCATTTGATGATTTTTATGGTTAGGTTTAGGCAGTAACAACACTGGGTTCGGGTTAAGGAAAGATACCAGAGTTTGGTTTAATACAGAAGAAGTCAGCAAAGATGTGATGTATTTATGAATACCAAACCACAGTCTTTTCCCAAGCCGAAAAGCACAAAAACTTATGGGAGTCAGGAGATAATAAATCCACCATCCACCATCCACCCCAACCATCGTCTGTTTATTGAGGGAAAGCCAAAAAGTCACAGATCCTTCACTGACAAATTCTGTTGAGATTACACAAATCTGTGGTTTGAAAAATCATGCAACGGCAACGTGTTTTTGACAAATTACATTGAGATAATACATATCTGTGGTTAATGGTACGACAACGTATTAAGGCCAATTTAGGTCAAAAAAAGAAACAAATTCCTGTCTATGAAGGTATATAGAAAAAACCCTGAGATTAAAGTTGTACATTTGTTACATTGGTCACATCCAGCCAAATCACAAACTGCTGGCTTCAAAATAGCAGTTCAGAAACTAACCCTAACTAATGGGTGACATCACGGTTCCTCTGTCCAATAATATATATAGTCTATGGTCCATTCTTACAGATGTGACATCCAAGTAACACCTTGGTGGTGAAATTTTGACAACCAAAGGTCAAAGATCAAAGTTGCGGTGACCTCACGTTTTGGGCCATACCTCAAGATGTCAGATTATAATGCAAGGTTAGTGAATGCATCTGATTGAATTTATGGTTCTTGTTCTTGTAGTTTAGCTTCAGTAATTTTTTCTTTTCTTTTTTATAACCTAAATTGGCCCTAATACACCATTGTATAACTTTTTTTTTTTCAGTAAAATCTTGTTAACATAGTAAGAAAATATCCTTAATTACACATTTTGGTCCAAGGAACTTGCATAAATAAAATGGTTGTAATCCAAGAATGGCATTATACATAAATATATATAAGTCCTTTAACTTATAGGAGGTTGAAGAGGACCATCAGTAAGTATTAATGAATCTATTTTGTCTACTTTGTATGTTAACATGTCTCTCATATCAGATAGTGAGGGGATGATTTGTTTGTCAGTATAGAAGATGAGATTCCTGGGAGGGCCGACAGTGGGACGTCCTGAATGTACAGTAAATAATGATAAACACTCAAACTGTAAGCAGCCATTCTGAAAATTACACAGATTCCTGGCTGAAAACAAAACAAACCAGATGATAATCACAGAGTAGAAATGTTTAAAACAACACAACAATATTCTGAGGTCATAACTCCAACCTGGTCAGAGTGTCCGCCCAGTCTGTTTACACTTGGAAGAGGAAGAAATTGCGAGTGTAACCACACTCAAAGAATGTGTGCGCTGATTGCTATCTCACATGTCCCACATACATTCGCAGAGGAGGAATGTCGGTGGTTTTTCCAGCTAAATGGTAACAGCTGTTTCTGAGTGATGTGTTTGATGGAGGTCGAGAGAGCGGTCTGCTTTTATTTACTTTGGCCACAGCCTTGGAAGGGGAACACTTCAAACGGATACAGTCTGCCATCAGACGCCAGGCTCAGCAGTCAAACATTCTTTGGTTTCCTGCAGCAAAACATGGCATGTTACCCTGGGCGTTGAGTTTCAATGGGAAAGACCCAGTTTGTGTCGGGCACCGCAGGGCCCACAGCTGGGATTTTACAGGTCAGCACATTTCAGCTGCGGGGTTTACGTCTGATTATGGGAGGGAAAAGGAAACAAAATAGATTTACCTCTGCTGGAGAATGTGTTTACAGGCTGCTGGTTATTTTTCACAGATAGGTTAACTGTTTTCAGCCCTCTCTCAGGCTGTTGCATGCACCGGATTGCACTTCATTTTCTGTAATGATGTGTAGTAAAAACCTGTAGCGTGATGTTTTGGTTCATTCACTTCCGTTGTCCAGACTGGAACACTGCATGTCAACAACTCTTGAATGAAATGTCTACAAAGATTCATGCTCCTCGGAGGATTATTTGTGACTTCAGTGACCCACAAGATTTTCATTACCAATAGCAAATCAAAGTTGTCACTTAAAGCAGTGAAATTTCTCAACATAGACCACAGACTTTGGAGGTTTCTAGAGCGCGTTCTCTCTCCCAAGTCGTCATACACTGCCGCTTGGTCAAGAGCCCTTGGTGTCCGTTTTCAGCGTCTGGGGCATCAATCAATCAACCAGTATTTTTTTATTTGTATAGCACATTTCATACACAAGTAAATAGAGATCAAAATGTTTTGGCTTCACTTTTAAAGGGCTATCTGTATGTACCGTATCC
>JAPQRN010000017.1:17502522-17530156 GCA_037367275.1 Coranthus polyacanthus
CATTGAAACATTGAGCTGAAAGATGCATTAAAGCTCCATAAAGTCGACTTAAGCTGTGGATATGGGTGACTTTTCTTTTTGTTCATCACTACAAACAACCTCTTTGACAATAACACATTGACATTTCATATATAATTAGTCATTCAATTCAAAAAATCAAATCAACAAATTAATCACACAATTTTCTGTAATTAGTTGCAATTAATCACTTTTTTCTTCTTAAGATTGAAGTTATAATCACAGAATTAATGGAACACAAAGGATGACATTTAAACTCAAATCCTATCTTTCATAGCAGCCTTTTAACTGCAAACACAGATTCTCTCCTGTAAACTACAATGAAACCAACAAGGCCATTCAGAGTGACTGTCAGCTTGAAAGGCATGTTTCTTATCTGCACAGAAATAAGAACAAAACCCAGGCCTATATGTTACCAGTTGAATTTCAGAAAGTAGCACAATAGCACAGCAAATGTGGAAAAAAGAACAACGAAAGATTGTGCTGAGAGTTAATAATGATGAATCTTTGTCACTGCATAGAAACAATTCATCTACTTCGTCCTTTACATTGAGCCTGTTACCGAGACAGACATGTCTCATTATCGCAGAAGTGCTTCAGCTATCGACTTTGCTTATAGCTGTCTCATCCTTTGTTTTATTTCAGAAAGCTCCTCTAGAAATTGGTGCTTTTGTGGACGCTACCGCACTACTGATGAATAAGACTAGTACTGCTACTGAAAAGCTGTGTGATTCAGTAACGTTTGAACATTCTACTACTGAGAAATGTAGTTAAACTAGTAACACTGCTACTTGTAGCGATGCTAGGCCTCTGATATAAAATACAACTGTGGCATTTATGTTAATGTCAAGTTTGTGTTGGAGTCTGTGTTGTGCCTGGAGAAGGTCATTTGTTGATGTTAGCCGACTCCATTCCTAAGCTAACAGTAGCTAGTGTTTCACACTGTTGCTGCTGTAGAGGAGCAGAAAAGAGACAGTGAAGAACATGGGAGCAAACAGGAAGGATTATCGTTAGAAAGACCGACCCAGGTCATTTACATAGAAATCAGTGTAAAGGCTTTTATCGTGGATTGGGGTAACTCCTCATGAAGTTAGCTAACGTCAGCAAACAACCAGCTCCCAGTACAAAGCAGACTCCAACACAAACCTGACATAAGCGCATGAGCGTGTGTTAATCTTAGATATTGAACCTCTAATATTTTAAATTGACTGCAAATATGTACAATTACTATCGTAAGACAACGGTTCTATTCACTACTGCCTATATGACGGAGCTATTCCAGAAAATCCAGTGGGACACGTCTCACATTAGGCAGCCCTAACATTGGCGTCTCATACTTTTTCATAAAATATGGATTCTTTTTACTGTTGCTAGTAGGTCTGCACGACAATGATAATTATTGTGATATAACAGGATCTTTTTCCTTGGAGACAATATAATTTTAAAGCGTGATAATTATCAGAATTTTTTCAGTCCTTAGGGGTTTTTTTTGTTTGCAGTGTCAAATAAAACCCAAAATGTTTTATTATTTTCACTCCTGCGTGTTTTGACATTAAACAAACATTTCAATTATTTTGAATGTTTTGCCTCTAGATTTATGAGATGATGAAAAATAAGTGTATGGTTTCTTCAACAACTTTCACTCAAGACCAAAAATTACCATAGAGAAACATCTGATATTCATCATTTTAATTATCAATATCGACTGATATGAACATTTTTATCATGATAACATCTTTGGCCACGTCATCTAATTACCAGTTAACTACATATATTTTGTACATACGGTTTGTGCTTCTTTACACTCAGCTGAATGTGTGGTATTTGTATTGTCATTTACATAATTATATATAGTATGTAATGTATGTTAAATATGTATTCTTTTATGACAAAATATTACCAGATGAATAAATATCTGAGACTAAGGATTTAAAGGTCTTGTTTTTCTCCACTGGACGCCAGAATCCAAGTCTTCCTCAGTTCAGTCAAGTGGTTTACTGCAGCCAATATAACCAAACACTGGCACTATACCCAAACTTGGCACTAATGTAATGTAATGCAATCTGACACAGGATAAACAGAAATATTTGTCTTTTGTATGACAGTATGATTGAGTGTACATTGCATACAGAAACACAGTGGAGACTAATGGAAAGAAAAGAAGTCCTCAGTCAGGGTCTGATGTGGACTTACCGTAGAGACTAAGAACTGAAATATGGAAATTCCCCCGTTGATCTTTAAATGACACTAGGTTAAGCAGTATCACTAAGTAGCAATTTAATGTCTGCTTATTCGGTCGCTCTAAACCTATAATGGTTTGTTTTATTTAGCTTTTTGTGGGAATTCTTTTGCCATTACTCTCTTCTGTGTGGCAGTGTTTATCTTCCAAATTAGTAATGCAAGTCAAAGTCAAAGCACGCAGCGAGACAAATGTGGTTTTTCCAACGACCAGAAGAGCAGCAGATGGTAGATAGCTCAGGAGAACAAGACAACCAGCCAGGTTTTTGTTTTTTTTTCAAAGACATTAACTTCATGGGTGCATCAAGCCACATCGGGTGAAGACGCTTGATTGGATTTGCAGGAAAACAGTGTTATCATTGGTCGTCCTCGTCATTCATCTGTAATATAATGACGAGGAGATTGAGTTTGCTTTCTTCTTCCTGCTTCGTGTCCGACGACCATGACATCATAGTCTGGACCGGCCGGAGGATCATAACCTGATTATGTGATAACGGAGACGTAATCGGGGCCTCCGCAGCCATGACTTCAGCCTAATACGCGACGTATTCAGCCCTTGAGATAGAGGCTGAAATAATCATTAACACACTCAACTGTAGCACTAAAAAGCCATTGAAATCCCAGTCAGAATAAGTACCGAGCCACACCCACCACCTCCAATCTGTTCCTTTCTCACTGCGATTAAGGCCAAGTTCACCCTGATTAAGGTTTTATAGACTTTAATTACAGCTCCAGCTCACAAAGAAGGCTGTGACTTCTCATATTCCATTCCTTTTAATAGATTTCACTTTACCTTCACCCTAAAGGAGGGATTGACCTTTCTGAAAGCAACCACACCTCTTTCCAAAGATTAAACAGATTAGAAAAAACCTTACCTGCTGTTTCTTCTAGGGATAATGACTGAGATTTCAATGACAAAGAGATATTTTACCTCTAACCGTTTAATATAAACACCCAAAAGTGGATGATTTTACTGGAGCTGCTCCGAAATGAGCCGTGTTTCCATTATGTATTCTTATGCATGTTTTGTAAATAACATGGTAGAAAATTAATTGAATTTCACAAAAAAAAAACTTTTCAAGCTCACCTTAGGTGGTTTTTGCCTCTTTCAGAGACATTAATTGTTGGAAAGTAAGTTCTCAAGGAGTGAACATTTAACTCACGTGACTGATCAGCTATTTCCCCCAACGTCTTCCTGGTCAGCTTTTCAGCCTCTTCTCAGTGGGCAGGAGGTGGTTGGGATGACTTTACCACCAGAGGCCAGACTTCACATCCTTCCAGTAGGTGTCTAAGTTTATGCATCCAATGTTAAGTTGCATTATCACCACCTACTATGTTGGAGTGTGCAACAGACTAATCCAATTATCGAAAAAAAAGCCCAGAACAGACACATTAAACCCTGGCTCTAAAGAGGGACTTTTGTGTTTTTCACACTCACCATAGGGGAGGGTGAGGTGCAGGGTCTGCAACTTTAATGCCACTAAATATTAGAGACTGAACCTTTAAATAATTAAATTAATAGCAGAGCATGTGCAGAGGTTGCAAAAGTACAAATACTTATGATTCAACTTCTTTGCTGCAGTAAAAGTGAAAAAGTCCAGGCTCTGAAATGAGTACAAAGTACAGATATTTCTGCTAAAATGTAGGGAGTATGAGGAAAAAGTAAAAAAAAATACTCAAGTAAGGTACAGATACCTGAATACTTCCGAAGTTCAGTAACAAGTATTCGTACTTTGTTACTCCCCACCTCTGTAAACATGTGCAAAAACAACCAGTCGACTGATCGCTGGAACTACAGACCACTAGTCAACTAGGAGAATCGTTGGTCGAGGACAGCCCTACATTTGACATTATTATGACCTCATTCTCTGTTCATTACAACAGGCTTTAAAGCGTCACATTGAGAACCACAGGTGTTAGAGCATTAAACTGATTGAGTGTAATAGTATGGAAATAAGCCCATGTGGTTGAGAGTGATTCTTTACAGATTTTTTGACCTGTGATATATTACAGAACACAGCCAGACTGTAGTGGTAGGCGTTTAATTTCCTGCTCAAAAGCATTTAATGCTGGGTGCAGCGCTCTGCGACATGATCAATACAATTAAACATTCAATGTTTTATCTCTATAAATTACTGGCTAAGTAGTGCTTAAAATGTGCTACATGGCCTGGGTCCAGTGTCAAATCCATTAATGCTGTATTCACAGAAAGGAAATTTAATATAAACACTGGGTGGAAAAAAAGGCAAGAGGTTTTTTCAGCAAGATTTATGCTTGACACATACCATTCAAACCTCCCATGCTTGGGTTGCTCTCATCCTGTCTCTCTTTCTTGTGTATGGAATTAGACACATCTGTAACACATCTCTGCTGGCAGATTTATTGGTTGTTGCGTCGGTCTTAATGGTGCACTTGACAGCTTTCTCTGGCTCAGTGAGCAGGCCAGCTCCTGGAAAAACCTGTTTGGTTCCTTCAGATTGACTTACTGTATTACCCTGTCAAGCTGAATGGCCCTGTTGATCCACCCTTCACTGATAATTACGAGAAGAGAGCAGAGTACTCAAGTTAGAAAAATACTCCACGAGACCCCAGTGTGTAGCCAGATGATAGCCAGCCCAATGGAGAGGATTTATTTTCATTTTTATACATACTGTATTATTGACGATTGTGAATGTTCATTTGTTGCTGGGCTACATGCATACTCACAGAACTGGGGTTACATCCAGTAATCTATAACATAATCTCTCCATGTCCAAGCCAATGCTGGAGTATGTTAAAGTGTAATACCACTGACGGCCACTAGATGCTGCTCCAAAAAACCCTGACTTCCATAGATTTACCTTGAACTTCTCTCCAAAAATACAAAGTCATTAAGTTTTTTGTCCAGGAGTCATTCTAGTCTCATTCATTTTATTTGGACCCTCTAAGTGTTCTGGTCCATCTTTAAATTATTCCTCCTTTAATAAGATTTTAGGGTGAATAGAAGGCTTTCATATCTGCAGCGTCAGACTTTCGCAGCTCCTGTTTATTGAATAAAAATGTTTGTTTTTTTTTCTTGACAAAGCTCAATTGTAGTTGTTAATAAGTTACACAAACAAGAACATCAAATAACTTTGCTACACAAATGTTTGATGAAGTTTACTGTGAGCTCGCATTCAGCATTAGCTCACCCCTTGCGCTCCCCCAGCTCTGCCCTTTTGTTTAAATATGGTCACTTTCCATCTCCAAAAAGCTAAGACAACACAAAACAGAAACGTTTGGCTTCAAAACAACCGTCCTAAAACCAACGGGAGACGTCATGGTGGCTCCGTTAATGTCTCAGTGAAAACAAATACCACACAGTACACAAAGTAATGCATTTAGATTTTGATGTTTTGACATGCAGTTAGATGCCTTTAGGACCAGTTCAGATGAACAGAGTCTAAATGTGATTCTGCAAATGCTGGACAAATTTCAGGGCAAACATATCAGACAAACAAGCAAATTAGAAACGGAAGCCTCACTGTAGCAAATCTTGGTTACGCTGAGAAAGTCTTACATTAGTGTATACCTCCATTTTAGAACCAGTCCTCTTTTCACTCCATATATATTCATCTGGTCACATTATGCAAAAACATACTGTGTCTTATCACTTATGCAGATGACATCCAAATATATTTACCCATCCCTCCAAAATGTCCCCTGTCATCCTATACCAATGTATAGCTGCTTCATAGAAAACAAAGAACATCACCTCGGTCCTCTAGTTTCTTCTGCCACACACTGTACCAGAAACCTAGGCTTTGAAGAACAGGTTAAATTGTTCAAATCTGTTTCGTACAATTATAAACATCTCCAAAATTAAATCTTGTCAGTGTTTAATGACTGTTACATCTGGTTCAGAATTCAGCTGCTGAGCTTCTAATGGGTGCTACACACATATTTAGCATAGAGCATCATTGTACTGGCTTGTACAATATGTAACACTGCCACATGTTTGTGCTCTTGCTTGGAGCTGCTCATTTGTTGACATTAGTTAGCTCCATTTTCTAAGCTAACGGTAGCTAGTGTTGTACAATGTTGTTGCTGCAGAGGATCATAAACATCACCTTTGGATTTTCTAGTCTACATAGACATCAGTGCGCAGGCTATCATCGTGGATGTAGGCAAACGAAACAATCTGGAAATGTGCACATTTTTAAGGTAGGTTATGACCTGTTCCCATTGGAAAATAAAAAAGCAATATACATTTCTTCACATATGTTAAATATTGTACCTTTGATGTAGAACTTGGACTAGCTCCACAATACATTATTGATATTTTAACATCCTGTGAGCCTGGTCTTAGATCAGCTTATCAGTTACTTCTTGCAGTTCTCAGGTTTGACTTAGTGACCATATGGGATCAGGCCTTTTCTATCACTTCCCATAAAGATCAGAAGATCAACGCTTCTGTCAGCTTTTAAAAAGCATATGTTTAAGAGAACATTACTGTAGATTGTGCTAATTACACATTTTTATTACTTTATCTGCTTTTTGACCTTTTACTTTTGTTGCATTCTCTCATTCCTTTGTGAAGTACTGAAAATTATTTTGAAAAGTGCCACAGTATATAAACAAATGAATATTTATTATAAGTTAAGCAGTCCAACACAGTTCAGTATGCTTTCCTGTGACCATGTTTGGTGAACACTGGTGTTTTGCTGTCTATAACATATGACAAATGTTTTTATAGCATATGCACATGTACCACCAACATGTAAAAGCTTTTTAAAAGGTTTTGTTTAACTTAATTCTCAATTCTCAAAAGCCTCAATGTGATTCCCTTACATAAAGCTTTAAAGTGACACAAAATCAATCAAATAACTTAGTTAGCAGTAACTTAACACGTCAAATACAGTCACTATAGTGTTCTTCATCAACAGGAAAGCCTTGTAAACCTGGAAATTCACAAATATTGATCATTTGAAGGGGATTAACTAGTTAATGTGGAAGCAGTTAGTGCTCAAATACATATACAGTATAAGGTTTTTATATTTTTATTCATTAGCTTTTTGTTTGCTTCCTGAGCCACTACTACTGGTAAGATTTTAATTTCATCAGAAATGACTAAAACATGTTATTATAAATGTAATATTGCTGAAATATAAAGCATGTACTTCTGTAATTTTCTTATTTTCAGTGACTCCACAGAACAAAAAAAAAAAAACGTCCATAGCCTTTCCCTGAAATGTATTCCCCCCACCCCCAGCCCCAACAGACTCATGTTCTTTGTGACTGCTGAATGAACTTATTCCATTCTCTGCACCAGCGTCCACATGGCTAAATCTCTGCTCCTGCGAGTTAAAAAGGCCCCTGCGTCCCCCTGACTGAGACGACAACAGATGCAGAACACTGCCTGCTTGAAACCTCGCCATTAATCACAGCAGTGCCATTAATGAATGGGACTTACCCAGCGGAGCAAGAAGAGAGAAAAAAGGAACACCTCTTATTTAATTAAGAGGAAAAGCACAGATTGACAATGATTGGCAGCACTGAGGGACTCCCCTTATCCAAATGGAAGCAGATTGTACTATTCATTTAGAGCTTTACGGGACAGTACAAGGGGAACGGTTAGAAACCCAGGACTGTTAATGTTCAAATTGAAGACAGATTGTGCATTCTTCCCTTGACAAAAGCATCTTCACACTATTGCCCATATTAACACATTGTTGTTGTTTCTATTCTCTGGAGAGGACATGCAGTCATTAACTAATTGCCTGCAATGAAACAAGCTGTAAATGTACACTGTGCAACATGTTAACAACCTCCAAATTTTGTGGGTTTTTCAATGTTTTCTTAGCCTTAATTTGAAGACTGGCCTGTAAAAGTGAAACTGAATACATTGGTGTTTTGTCGGACATTAACCTGAGAAGTGTGGACCATGTGTTACGGGGTCAAAAGCCACTGGGGGAGGGGAGATTTGGGTACAGTATTACTTTGCACGTGGACCCCAGAAAGAGGTCTTTGGTTAAGCAACAGATGTCCGGTGTCAAAAGTCACAGCGCAGCCCATCCCCCTCCCTCCTCAGACAGAAGGGAGATAGGCAGGGACAGACGACCTTTGGGGCCCTTCGAGGGCCTAAACAAAACAACAACAAAAAAAAACGCTCCTTTCTCTGCAAGCCTCGTGGCTTTGTGTTCCTGGGCAACCTGCCTCCTGGATCACCAGCGAACCAGTTGAGACTCAACTCCAAGTTATTTTTGGACTTTACACTGTAGTATGAGAATGACTTATGAAGAAAATGCAAATTATGGGCCCCTCATTTAGAACAGGATTAAAGTAGAAAAAAAGTACCAAATAGAAGTAAAAGATGTCAGCATTGAAAAATGACTGCAAATAAATGCATTAACATGACACCAAATGAGTTACTAACATTTTTACAAAAATCACATTCTGCAGAGCCAGTGTATACAGTCATAAGCAATTGTAAGCCAAATGATATTTTGACAATAACTGCGCTAAAGTTGTGAAACATGAAGGATTTTAGTAAGACTACCAGTTATCCAATTTTTACACCAAAACTTAACATAAATCCAGGTTTTTAAACCATGTGTAAACCTGATAAAATAGTCTACTGACTCCTTTCGTTATTGCCAGTAGACATGTTTGCCTTTCTTTTTCTTTGTTTTTGGTGGTTTAGGAGCCTCTGGGGCTGAAAAATGAAGCCAATAGTGTGAGTCCCAAAACCTGCAGTTCCTCAAATGTCCACTTGAGGCTGGTTCCAAAAGTGAGTCGATCCTCATAGACCTACATCTTAAAATGTACAACTTTACAGCAGAAATAAACAGCTTTACAGCTTGGCGTATTAAAGGATCATAGTCTCTATAGCTACTGTATAGGAGAATGAATGTTTATAGTTTAACTCACCTGTTTAAATGATATGAGGACTTAAAGTTATGTCCAAGTAAGAACATTGATTGACAGCTCAGACCATTGGAGCTTCTGTTTATTGACTAAACATATGTTTTCCTGACAGACAGCTCTGCTGTAGTTGTGGTTAAGTTGCATGAGGTTTACTGGTACTTGATTACAATACCTAGCCTGTTAGCATAACTTAGATATATTTGCAAATTTTAGCATTAATTCATATTGTCCTCAACTAGCCTGCTAAAAAGCAGAGATAGTTGATTAGTGTGTTTACATATTACAGTATGGTCGGTGTCAGTAAGTTAGCAGTAGCATTAGCTTGGTGAGTTTCCCCCCTTGATCTTCCCTATCTCCACCCTCTTATCCAAAGCCAAAAATGCAAGAGTCACTGCTTCAAAACTGCAGCCCACAAACCAATACGTGATGTTATTGTGGCTATGTCTACTTTTTATATAGAGTCAGTGTTTTCAGTTTGTAACATTTGACATCAGGTACACTCTGAAAAAAGAGAGCAGTAGATTCCCTTCAAATTTCCCGTGACACTACTAGCTGTCTTGTCAGTGTTGCATCTTGCACAATATGAAGAACAAAACTGCTGTTGCACACTGTTCTCAACTGTAAAAACAAATAAATAATGTTCTTTCCAGGCTATTTATACACCAAGGTCTGGAACTTCAATGTGCACCATAGCATCTTGCCAGAAAAGGGGTGAAAAATAGCAGGTATCGCCATGTTTCCTCCACTGCCGTTTGGAGCTGGAGCCAATAAATACCAGCAAAGTCATTTGACCCTTGAATGAATGCAGATTGTGCCCAATTGTTCTCTTTCACATTGAAGACAAAAGACAGATGTTAGTGGGTCTTTTGTCCAGTTTGAAAGGGGTATTACATAACTGTTGTACCAGAGCAAAGAAGAGGCCAGTTATAGCTATGGCAACCATCGAATAAAGTTGGGTCATGCCATTGGCCACAGCACTCGCCAAATTTATGGCTACTAATTTTATTTTTTTTTGTCAAACTAGCTGTTCAGATCTGTAGGAGGCAGGAGTCCATCCATCTACCATTTTGGATGAGACTGAAATTTTAACAGGTTTTGGGAGGATTAAGTTCAGACATTTATGACCTCAAGATGATGAATCTGAAGACCAGTTTATTTACATAATTTCATTCAAAATGCCAAATTCTGTTTAATTTGACCTTTCCTCTGGTGCCACGAGTAAGTGTATTATTTAATACATTTACACTGAGTGAAATGTGCCCAGTTCTTCTAATTTTCATCTTGTATCTTTCAAATTTTGAAGTTTGTCTTATTGGTTAAACAACAGATGCCCAGTGTCAGAAGTCACTATACCCCTCCCCCGGGGGAGGGGTGTATAGTGTAGCAAAAAGCATTTCCACCTCATCACCACTACTCTCAAAACGTAGCCTTTATCAGTCAATGAAAAAAGCGTGACATGTATTGCCATTAAGTTTTTCCTCCTTTTAGTGAACTGATAAGTTGCAGCCATCATTTCATCTTTCAGCGCAGTATACGTAGTTTGCATTAGGCCTATAGCTTGCTTAGCTTAGGTTTTAGCAAGAAAACTGTTACAGCAAAACCATTTATTAACTCCTTTTGCAATTCTTCTCTGTGTGGTTTTGTTCTATTATGAATTGTCCAAACAATTCAAACAGCTAATTTAGCATCAATAACACTGTCAATAACTTAATATTATTGTAAGTTATTGCAACTTACCATTCTAAAAGAAACATTGTGAGTTCAGCATCAAACTTTATTACTTTAATCACCAAGAGCTGTCTGCAGCAGTGGAAAGCAATGGCAACATTGAATCTTGCTTTGCTTCTAATTTTAGCATTTCTTTTTTTTTACTCTGAATGTTGTTTCTACAATAAAATACAATACATTGACATCTACTTATTTCATCCCACTCAACTGATCATTTCTGAATGTTTTCAAGTTGAAGTAGGACATGTAGCTCCTTTAACCAAATTGAAAACACCAGTTCAGGAAAATCTTACACAAGATTTACAACCGCAATAGATGTGGGCATGGAGTTGTTACAAGACAAACCATGGTGCAGCCATTTTCTGTAGTCTTTGACTGCCATGTATAGATGGGCCCTGATCCCTTGAGAAAACACTGCAGGTGGTTTGGGCAGCTCAGACTTCCATTAACCTCTGTGTACAAGCTAGTGAAAGGCAGGGTATGCAGCCGTATGGTCTGTACAAATGGGCAGATGGTGTTCATTAAACAAGCTTTTGCATATCATTGCATCCACAAAGTGTGTCAGCTGATTCAACAAGTAGGTTTAAGCCTCCAGGGCTGCAGCAAATACGTGAGGCTGTTTGTAACCCAATCGAAGACTTCCAGGAAACTTCATGGGCAGCATTGCTAATCAAGGAGAAAACTTTCTGCATCGAAAGTGATGTCTCTAGAAATATTCTATAAGGCTTCCTTTCTAGTTCAAAACAATGTCAGTTTGTTGAACTGTCCAGCATTTTCATTTCCATTGTGAATTCCAAACCAACGTTCTTATCCAGGCATGTAGAGGAGTCAAATTATAGCCAAGATTTTCTTCCAGTCACCGCAAAATTCATCTGATTTGCGTCAGCTGCAGTTTTGCATAAACACTTTTCCTGTCACCACAATGACATTCTGTTACAGTGTTTGGCTACACAGCGAGCAATCTAAAAACTGATTGAGCTTCTGTTCCTGGAAGTTGAGATCGGTTTATTGTGATGGGCATAGGAAGTGAAGAGGGGAAGTGTGGAGGCAAACATTCCAGATAGCTCAAAGTGACAGCAAAACAAGTCAACCCCCTCAGCTGAACCTTTTGGGTTTTCTTTTGGAGTTGGGTTTGTTGTTATAATGTTATTGCAAAGTAAAAATATTTTAAACCTTTGAATATTTGGCATAAAATAGTAAAAATGATATCAAGTTCTCTCCTTAAGCATCTACAAAAATCAGAGTGAAAATAAACATTTCTAACTATTAGAAAACCTGCTCCAAAAACAGCTCATTCTATTGTTTAGACCATTTCTCCAGACTGTAGATGTGGCAGATCACGTTTTGATTGACATCTCTTTAGTTAGTAACATTAGCTGTACCATCACCGACGCTAAACGCATTCTCAAAATTTGAAAATTAGATAACCCACTTACATAGCACATACCTTAGCTGTATCTATGGTTAGCACCTTACATTATCAGTATCTGTTTTGGTTTGATAGATAGCTAGATAGCTAGTTAGTTGGCAACTAGTAGCTAACAGTAGTCAGTTAATTTGGGTTGGAGAACTGACGGGAATTTTTTATGACTGGTTTCAAACCCAATATCAAAAAGTTCAGTTTGGTGTCTCCTATATGCAAATAATACCCTAAAATACACAGTTAGACTATTATTGTGTATCTAGGTCTCCAGAGCCTTTAAACCAGGCTTTATTCTGATCTCCATTTTCCCTGTTCTGTCCAATATCTTTCTATTTATTTCTTCTCAGATGTGTATGTTAGAGCTGTTTTTCAATACACTGTTACTTGTTTGACTTCTCCCCCTTGCATTAAAAGCTGGGTTCATGTTACTATCTATCCCATCATGCTTTTCACACACAATTACTTCTGTACCTCCTGTCAGGGATTAAAAAAACATTTATCTTTCTTTAGTTAATATGCGGCACATCCTGGTAGGATGTAAAGGTCTCCAACAAAAGGTATGCAAAGAACTTCAACTCTGAGCAGATAAGCACCATAATCCAGCAGCTAATGTGAGTGTAATAGCTACCTTTTACATGGCTGTCTGTGTGTGTGGCAGCACAGATCCTCCCGAGCTTAAAAATACACCTTAAACCATTTGGTCTTATATTGTGAGAGGTCAGGTCATGTTTTATTCATACAGTATTTCATGGCAAAAATATCACTATAAACCACTGAAAAGAAAAATGCATATCCACCAGTGTCAAAGATATATAGTACAAGAACATATAAAAATTGAAGGGATCATCCATCACAGTCAGGACAGTAATAAGCACCTGAAACTCTTTTACAATGGCACCATCATTTAGTCAGTTTGGGTTTCAGTGTCATGCTTTTAAGACCATTCTCACTGTGTTTTAAACCCAACTATCAACATGGCTGTGTGGATAGTAATGTTGGTTGGTTACTTTGCCCCTTTTCCACCAGCTCCAGGTCCGGTGCCTGATTTCAGAACCATTTCTTTGTGTTTCAAAAGCCAAAGAATGAAGCTCTTGGCCAGAAAAAAACTGGATCCAGGACAGCACCAACACCTTGCTGGTCTATAACCAAGAAAGACTTATGTTAATAGCTGGGAACAGGATTATCATGATCAAGAAGACCAACTAAAACTTTGTGACCGCCATTTAAAACAGGTCTAGAGTACTGTCTAGTCTGCCTAATCCAAAGAAGAAATATCAGAGCTTCAGTATAAACATGAAAGTGAAGCAGCAGGAAGAGAAACAAACCTCATTGCAATGTAACATAACATAACATAAATTTTAAAAGGATTTTCCAAGATAAGGATGTTCTTGGCATGGTACCATGAGCACTGATGTCCGATCATGATAACAGGTGAAGCAGGCTGGCTGTCCCACTAGGTAGCCATTAGCTGGCCACTAAAGGCAGCAGCTAGCAGGCCAACACATCTCCAAAAATGTTGGAATAAATTAATAAGCTCTATCTTGATAAATTGACCACAGAATTAAAGCTTAAGAACTTCATTCTCCTCTGAAAAGATTTTAAAACTATATTTCATGACTCAACAAATTCTAACTTACAGCTTGGTAACATTAGCATATTCTTCTTTCTAACATTGCCACTGGCTGTCCTCTAGCCTGTGGCAAACCAGTCCATAGAGAGTCTGCAAACTGAACCGTTTTTTGTGAATTTGTTGATCAATTGTCATCCCCAGTGCCCAGTGAATTTTGGTTGGGTCAGGTTATTTCACTTCTGCAAATGGAGAAAGCTAAGTGTCCTAACAAGACAAGTTTAACACTTGACAAAAATCCTTAAACGCACAGTTTCTGCCACCACGGGCATCACAATCAGAACAATAAAGGTGTAGTCTGATGACATTGTGAGATAGCATGGGATCATGGGAGTTGTTGTTGTCACTACCATTGCCGATGAAAGTTAATGGTTTTTAGATGCATCCACACATCTTCATAAGAAGGTTTGTCCGTCCCCCGTTACATTTAAAACACGATAACTCACGAACGGGCACAAATCTTCACTTGGACTCAAGCACGAACTGGTCAGATTGTTGTGGCCAAAGGTCGATGGTCGAGGTCGCTGTGACCTCATGTCTGACCATTCTTGTGAATACGATATATCACAAACGCCTAGAGGAATTTTTTTCAAATTTGGCACAAATTCTTAAGGATGAACTGATTAGATTTTGGTGGCCAAAAGTAAGGGATCAAGATCTCTGTGACCTCACAAATAATGTTTTTAGCCATAACCCAATTAGTTATATGGCAATTATGACACACAAATATAATATGCCATGGGATAAAATGATGAAGTGATGACATTTTAGATCCAAAAGGTCAAAGGTCAACTTCACTCAAATATGGCATGGTGGACACACTTCTGATTGAACTTAGAGTTCATTACATTACCACGGACATTAGCTTGGTAGCCTGCATAGCACTAATGTCACATTGTAGTGAGCTAGATCAATATTGAAATATGTCAATAAATCAGCTCTCTACTGGATTAATGTGTTGCAGAATGCAATGAAAATAATAAAAAAGATGCATATGTTTTATCCAGTGAAAGGGATGTGATATCATTGAATAGAATTACAGATTTCTCTGAATTTACACTTTGTAGGAAGAATTTAATACAATGTAAGTAAACAAGTCAACAAAAGATATAATAAACGCCTAGTTATTTTTATTTATTTTAATGCAGAAATGTAACATATTGTACCTTTAACATCTTATGATCGCACACTAAAACTGACTTGATTTTTTAGGAAAGCAAATGAGTTTGAGTTTCAATAATCCAGCATTAATGTCTGGTTTCAGATATATTAAATAACATTTCATTGAAACTCTCACGTTGTCAAAATAGAAGTATGACTTCATTCATATATACTTGAGTAGGAAACACAATAAACATCAGACCCAAGGGCTGAGGAAGCTTCCGAGGATTCCTGTCACTGTCTGTGAGAGAGAAGTGGAGGTCACCTGCTTACTAGAGGGCAAAATGAAGTGAAATATTCAGTGGCTTCTAAAAATAACCCTGATCCCAGAAGCTCTTTAAAATTACATTTGTATAACTTGTATATTATGTGATAAATATTTCATCACCAGCCATGGTGCACTTGCACTGCTGCTTTGAAGATTCTTTTTCTTTACTTCCTTGACTTTTGGGTGCTCTTGCTGGGAGAAAGGTACTACTAATGCTGCATGTGGGGAGTTTCAACAGCTGAATTATGTTTTAGCTCTCCTTTTTTAACCAAGGCCAGGAAATGTGGCAGACATTTCTATGCAGTCATTAGGGACTAAGCACAGAAGCATACATATATCCTGATAATAGTTTCCTTAAGCAGGTGTAGATCAAAAAGCAAAAGGGCAAATTAAAGTGCTTGATGTCCTTTAATGTGTCTCCATGGATTAAATATTAATCCACTGAGCAGCCAGTTTATTAGGTATTTACCATTTAGGAAAGGACACTTCAACAAAATCTTACAATACAAAATAGATGCAGTACTTTTATTAAATGACACAGCTTTCCAGCACTGACACAAAACCTAGAAAAGAAGATCAACCTAAATTCATCCTGTAAGATTTTTTTTCCAAAGATTCTCCAGAAATAGAATAAATGTATCCATGTGTATATGTATGTATATATATTTCCATTATATAGGTTACCGTTTGTAGGCGATCTGGCACATGGAAATGACAGGTGCAGTCCATAAATGTGACACATTATTCACTAGTTTCTTGTTCAAAACAGTAAACATCCTGGGTCAAAAGTTTAAACCGTTGCTCAGCTTGAATTATTGATATAATATAAATAAAACATTTACAGGGACAGTGTTACTCTTTAAAGCGACCTGACACGATTCGCTAGAGAGAATCTTAAAATTAGTCAAAAACACATCCATTAAAATATCTCCAGAGAAGCTTTGCACATCTGTAGTAGAGACTTTGTTGAATATTTACACCCGGTAGCTGCCAAGTGAACATGTAGCATAGCTAACAGAGCTAACAAATGCTATGTTAGCTTTTTATTACATGACCTGTTTAAATTGTTGGTTAAAATTAAAGGTTGGTGTACTGATGTGAATTTTGTGGTGGAGTCTGTGCATGAGTACATAATTGGCATGCATTTAACCAGACACTTGAAATTCTGTTTCATAATAACATTAACTGAAATATATACTATATACTAAGATTAGGAAAAAGTCACCATTTTTGATAACCTTTAATTGCAGAGATCTTTAGTTGAAACCAAATTTGAAGTTGCTCGGGTTAATTCTGTAGGAGCAGTAAGCAAAAATGGCCTTTTCAAATAAAAAGGCTGGACTTAGTCATAGTACTGAGTCTGGGGTATGGTTCCAAGAGGTATTTTTGTGTATCTGGACCATATAAGAAGTGGATAGAGCCACCGTGACATCACCCATTCCTTTTTTGGACTAACTTTTTGAAGAAAAGAGTTTGGGGTTTAGCTGTTGTCATCTTGGCTTTTTGGAGCCAGAAGTGACCATATTTGGACTAAAGGGATGGGGCTGCAGGAGTGAGAGGGGCTAGCTAGTTTATTGACACAGTAAAACCGTAAACTTCATCTATTTGTCAGGAAAAAATATGTTTAATTCAATAAACAGAAGCTCTGAAAGTTAAAACTGTCAATCACACCTGTCAATCAAAGCCCAAACGCAACACCAAAGCTTCTATTGGCCCTAAAATCTTATTAAGATAAGAATAATTTACAGACGGGCCACCAGGACACTTAGAGGGTCCAAATAAATGACTGGAATGACTCCTGGAAAAAAAATTATTGACTTAGAAGTTCAATTTAAGTCTGTGGGAACCAGGCATTTTTGGAGTCAGCATCTAGTGGCCGTAAGTGGTATTACATTTTAAGATACTTCCATATGTGCTTCATTTTCAAACCGTGATTGTTGCCCACTGATGTAGACCTGATACCAAGGTGAAACCTCATGCAGGGACATTCAAACATGTTGAGCCCCCCAAAAATGTGATTAATTTGCCAAAAAAAAACGCTTACAGTTTCAAGAGGGCCTTTTCATTGATCAGTGCTCAGTCCTTAACTACATATCTGTACTATACTGAATTTCAGAGCATCATACTCCTTTTCATTGCATCGTATTGCGTTGAATTCAGAATGTGCCAAATTGTACTGCACTGCAATGCAATAGCAGTGAATCATACTGTACTGGTAGTAGCTTCATATCGATCTTTCACGTATCAGATTGTTGGTATCATGCTTCAATGCATCAAGATGTGTACTGCATCGGACTCAGTGATGGAGATCCCTAGTGTACCTGCAGTACCTTGTATCACAAAACACTATGTGCAAAGCATGTAACTAAAGGACAAAATACAGTTACATGATTAGACATTGGACTAACCATTCAGTCTTGATTGACAATGTAAAAAATAATCTGACGCTGAACGTGTCTGAGCCTTGGTAGTGTGTAATTTACATTCTTTCTGGTCAAAATCAAAATGGAAGGAAACACTTGGTCTGCTGTATTGGCTCATGAAATATTGATAAAGAAGAGGGAAAAAAAGCAGAGTTTGGAAAATGTCTTCTGTATGCAGCTACACCCTCTAGGTTTCCACAGTCTTCCTGGGCATGAGCTTTGAAGCCCTGTGAGTTGGTGTTCTCTGCCAGCCATCTGTATAGGAATAGTTATATTTAGATCTGCCTTGCATCCGTGTGTAGACACCCACCAGAGGAATCATAGCTACTATCAATACACTTCCTGTCTGTGTCATTCATAGGCTTAATTACAAGCTGCTTCCTCCAGGAGCTGACTTAGTTAACCTTTCAAAGATACGATGAAGGAATATATGGCAATTAATTGTGCCCTTTACATTTTTTTGTTAAAGGATTACAGATCAAAATTCAAATTTGTGTGATACTTATAAGAAATGTATATACATACGGTATCACTGTAAGGGGATAGTCTAATGAAATGAATACAAATCTGGGCAGAGCAGGAAAAAGTCTGTCCATTTACAGAAACCTCAGTGGCTTCCTGCAAAGCTCATTAAAATCCATCCCAGTAACAGACAAACAAAAGAATAGAAGACTAGTTGTAGGGGAAGAATGTATAATCAAAGTGTGGGATGTAAGGTGCAGGCATCGAAGGAAGGCTAATGAGGCAGAGAGCTCAAAGAGGACAGAGCTGTTTAAAAGTCATACCAAAGTTTTTGCTCTTGCTTTTGTTTGTATTATGTTCTGCATTTTATTGGGGAGATTTTTCCCCAAAGTAATTTTTTTTTAAATTTTTTGATCTTTTCTTCTTTTTTGGTACATGGTACGATTACTTTTGGCAGATGTTAAGCAGAAGATCAAGATCATTTGGAGGGAGTAGTCTTTAAAGGTCGACCGGTGGGAGATTTTTAAAGGCCGATGTAATAACAATAGTTTGGAGCAAGGAGAAGCTGATATCGACCCTAACACACACACCCCCCCCCCCAAAAAAAAGATGTTGACACTGAAAATGTATTATGTATGTAAAACCAGATAACCATTAAACTGAACATCTGAGTCAAAGTAATAAATAGCTAAACAAATAAACCTGAATCACTAACATCAAGCAGGAAGTAATCAATAAATGTGCAAGGGAACATCAAACTAACATGAAAAAAAATCTACGTGGGAGCTATTTTTCAATGTTTATCTCCCTCACAGTCAGCACTTCCAAGAAGAAGGCTAATATTATCTACTGGCCACTATCTGCGCCTTCTACTGCCAATACCGATAGTTTGTAAAATGTCCTGTCAGCTCTGATTAATAGGCCAAACCAATTAATCAGTCTATCTGTAGTGGTCTTGGTTCTGTCACCAACTAACTCCAGAGCAGTTCAATTGTGGTGGGAATGCGGTCCGGCCTTGAGCTGAAACTAAAAAGTGTATTTTAACAACAACTTTGAGCTGTACAGCTCCTGTAGCCAGGGTTTGACCACTGATGTATTATAAGTTATATTCCACAATAAAGTCAATTTTAATAGAATGGACTCCATCAGTGGATTTGCCCTGTTTGCTGGAATATAAACTGCCCCACATAATAGAATGCAGGATGCTGTACATTAATGAAGCTGGAGTAGTACTGATGCCATCTCTCGATTAAGCTGCTCCACATCTGAGCTACCGTGCTTAGCAATTGGCAGGTACTAGCAAGCTTAGCTGGCTGGATGGTGCCTGTGTTTAATGGCGAGTTTCCACCACATGGTACAGACTAGACTTGAGTCTACTTTTTTTGGTTTTCGATCAGGAAAAAGTTGTGGATAGTATTTGGTATGTGGTAAATTTTCTTGGTGTCACCTCTGTCAAGGTATGTGTGATGTGAAAACAATGCAGATCACTGATGAGTCAGAGAGAATCGTTACTATCACTGCATCATCACTGGACTGAACAAACCCACCCACCCCTTTTAAAGAGCAAAGCTACTCTAGTCACTGTAGCCTATATTATATTAAAGCATATCTGCAACTTTGAGTTGGACAGCTGCTTTAGCCAGCATTGACCACTGATGTATTATAATTGATGTTCATAATAAAATCTTAAATAGAATGGACACCATCATTGGATTTGTCAATCTGAAGTTAATCAGTGGAGGATAGTCCTGAAACTACTGTCATTTTCAGTTATGGCAGTAACACGCACCAAAAAAGAGGAGAATGTCGACTGTACTAGTTGCCCATTGGCAGGATTATTCCAAGAGAGTGCATCCTGTGAGTCAGAGTAAAGACAATCAGTACTATATCTACTGTAGGTGTCCTCATACTGAAAGCAAATAGAGTTCAGTCAAGTTTAGCCGGTACCATATGGTGGAAAAGCATCTTTAGTTATAGTAGTTTACAGGCAACTCTATACCTGTGGTGTTTTGTTTTTTATTTCTTGCATCCAGTTTCAACTTGACCCTGAATTGTGACCCATTGTGATTTTATTGCAGCTAACTTCAACTTAACTCTTGCAACTATGTAGGTTGTTCAGTTTTCACTTTCTCACTCTGCAGACCTTAAGGGCAGTAACCACTGCACCAGTTGTTCTCTGGGTTTCATGGTTAGAGCCTTATGTGGTGGTGCCTCATTCCACAGTAATCCATCCCAAGCCCTGGTTTGAGCAATGACGCTCACTGTCTTCTACTGCCATGTGATGAGTTCTGCAAGGACAGCTGCTGTAAATCACAGATCCCAGCTGCACTCTTAGATCAACTGGAGGACAAGCAGGCTTTTGTGAAGTGCCTCTAACTGATTCTTCAGGGTGCGGAACACACGGTTAGCCTGGTGCATGCTCTAGTTGCTCTGATTTTCTCCAACAAGTCACACATACTGGAGATACCATCAGAGGCTGGCCATTTTTGGCCACCTGTTTTGTAATTCACCTCATTCATGGCAGTTATTTTTCTTCAGTTTGTTTTGACCAAGTCAAGAATGTGAGTGTTAGGATGTCTGGATGTGAAGATAATGACTGTCTCGGTTCCCTACAGATTTCTATGTAGAGAACTCGGTTTGGTTTTTCCATAAAAATCCTTGCTTATGCGTATGTGTCTCTCTTCTGCTCCTTTACGCTGGTAACAGTGTACAACGCTAGCTTCTGTTAGCTTAGAAATGGTCTTAAGCACGCGCAAATGTTACATATTGAACCTATAGCTACTGGTAGCTTACAACTGGAGTTAGCTAAAGTCAACAAATGATCATCTGACAGAATGTTAGTTTTAGTTGTAGTTGTAACTGTAGCTACCATTAGCTTAGCAGTGGAGCTAATTGAAGCACCCCCATAAGCACATACACAAATGTTACATAGTCAACCTTTAACAAAACACAATTCTAGTTTTAATATTAGTCTTAGTTATTAGATATACTTAGCTTAGAAATGGAGACAAACCAGACTCCAATACAAACTTGCTGTAAGCAGAAATCTTACATATTGAACCTTTAAGTTATCTGAAATATAAAACAGTTAAGGAACTTCATATTATTAAGATATACCCATTAACTGCTCACAAACTGTATGGTTAACCAACTTCCATTGATAGGAAAAGTCAGTAATCTACAGTATTTGTGGAACTTTTTCCTCCCTCTAATCTGCTTTTTTTACTGCAAATGTAAAAGTAATAATTCAATCACCACCATTCATTTTCATATAGTGCCATATGTAAGCCTTTATACTGCTGCCCAGCCAGGCAGATTTTTCATTCTGTTGTTGCATATGATCCAGCTTTTCTCTTGTAAAACCAAACCAGGAAACCACATGTCTAAAATGATGATCCCCTGCTACAGCTCCTCACGTCCCAGATTTATTTGTATAATTTTTCAGCTAGATAAATAGTTATTTAGTGCTGCCTGATTTTGTTACGAATGATTGGATTTGCACAAAACTCAACTTGGCAGGATATCAGCGTGTGGTCCCAATTTGTGAACACCCCAGTTTACCAAGGAAACATCATCCAGCACAAAGTAAATATTGCTCCTACTATTGCATCAGTCTGAGGAGTCAAAATGTGGTTCATCAAGATGTGCCGCTGAAGGCGTTCTTTGTAAAAGTGCACTACGGTCATTGAATTCTTTGTTAGTGTTGTCAGTGTCATCATGTTACCTGACAAAGTCCACAAAATAAGGTATTTGGATTATGAACACAGAAAAAAGCAGTAGGGTGAGTTGAGGTTATTAGAATCAGAGGCAGACCGATTAATCTACAAACTATTACAAACTATCGGTATCAGCCGAAGTTGGCAGATAGTGCTGATGCTATAATAGGTATCTAAGCTGGCAAACGGAAAGTAATAGCTCAAAAGACAAAAAAACACTCCCACCTAGATTGTTTTTGGTTAGTCTGTTGTTCAGTTCCACATTTATTCATTGATTACTTTGAGTTTGGTGTTCAGTTTAACAGTTATCCAGTTTATAATAAAGTTAAAGACAGTTCATTTCAGGCATGCATAGCCTAATCTATTGTCTTTTTATTTTTTTGGGGTATGATATCAGCCAATTAATCAGCTATCGGCTTTTTCCAGCTTCAAACTGTCGTTACTATATCGGATTATAAAATTCCATAGTTCGACCGCTAATTAGAATACAAATCAGGGAAGAAAAAGTTGTACTTTTGTATGTTAATCATAGATTGTATAAAAGAAGTGGATGTAGCTGCTGTAAGAAAGTCCCAGTAAACTTCATAAAACATTTGTGTGACAGAATCCTTTCACTGTTTTGTTAGTGTAACTACTTAACTACAGTTACAGTCCATCTGTCTGTTGTATTCAATAAACTGAAAGTCCAACTCAACAGTCAGGCAAGCTATCGATCAAAGTCCACACGGCAGACACAGATGGCACTCACCTGTCACTCAAAGTCGCCACAGTCGCCAATGCAGGCGAGTTCCATAAAAATTCACTTCCCACAAAGTTATCATGCACAGGCGAATTAATAGAGACGAAAATCATCTTAAGCACCAGGCTGTGAACATGTTGATTTCTGGACATTTTAACATGGGGGTCTATGTGGACTGACTGACTTAGGCTACACATTGATACTTTACTATGTGCAGATACTCCCTACAGATCATAGCTAATGGCAAATCATTTCTAAGATATGGTTCAGGTTAGACAACTAAACACTGAGTTACTTCAAGAAAACAATGTGTAAAAATAGGAACATTCATTTCATGAGTTTCAGTGCCCTAAACCCCAACCTACACACTACTGCTCACTAACCTCCACCATGATGAGCTCATTATTTCCTGCAGTTACACTAAACATTAGCATACATTCTTGGCATCCTGGAAAACCTCCATAAAATTACAGGTGTTTCATTATGTCTGGTCTGGCCAGTTTTTCCTGCAACATTCCAGCAATGACATTCACGTTACTTTTGGTCCAGAAAAGAAGTGCATGTATGTTAGAACGAGTGAAATATTTTTTTATATTTAAATCCTAATACCTTATTAACCAAAAGTGTTAATGTTAATAGTGTTCATTTAAGGAGTGATTGGAATAAACAGTGCCCTGCTTTGACTTTTGTGTGGTAGAAAAAGAAGAAAACAGACAGAAAGTAACCCATGTATCTGTTTTTCATGGAGTTCCCCCATTGATCTGAAAACCCAAGGGTAACTCTCTGCTTGTTCAGTGGGAGCTGTGTTGGGAGTCGCTCCAAAACCACATTAAATTAATCAGAACTTCAAGTGGCTGCCTGGCTCCTGAGGAGCAGCCAGTGTTGTAATCAAAACAGGACTCAGAAGGGGGCTGTGTGTTTCCACTGGATCATCAGGAAGAAATCAGTGCCTCTACTTATCACACCAGTCACAGCGGAATGAAACTGGCAAACTCCAACAGACTTTTCAGATTGATACAGGAGTTTTTCACAAATACTTGGGACCAGTTAATTTCAGTATCACTGTTTACATTTTCAGCTCAATGTAATTTATTTTTGCAGAAACAAAGAAATTTATTTTTTTTGTAAAAACAGGAACAGGACAATCAGATGCATCCACTATCCTTGCACAATAATCTGTTCATTCACATCTCTTGTGTGTCTGACGTCACAGCGACCTTGAAGATATTCTGTTCAGCCGTTTGTGAGCTATCATATTGTACACCTACGGCAGATCAATCCACAGACAAACCTTATAGAGATGCACCGTGAATGCATCTGAAAATTGAGGAAACATTTATATTAAACTCATATGAAGTGTAGACTGATAATGAATGTCTATGTTGAAAATTGCTCCAAAACATTCAGTGTCATATCATGGCTGGGAACTGGGGCCCGTGGGCTGGGGGGCCCATTGAGAAAATACACCTGAGAAAAACTAGATAAAAAAAGTGTTTTCTTTGGTATTTGTGTCATATAAGCAATGATGATTGCCATATAATATGTAAGTTGATGCTGTTCAATGTCTATCTGATCATGTGAAAGATGATGTGATATGGTTGCTAGTTTAGCCGCAAAATCTGCCAAGACTGAGCACGTCTACAAGTGTGCAGTAACTGATGTGTACTAGGGCCCATCATAATAATGTAACGTAATAATTACCAGTGCAACATATTTAATCTATTTCCACCTATGGTCACCAAAAGATTACTTTAATTTGTATTGTTGTGTTTACACAGTTCAAGGGCCTTGGTTAAGGTGACATATTTTAGCTTGAAGTACTCATAGAAAATAATTTGTAACCATCAACTGGTTTGGAGCGAAACCACCAAGCTGCATAGTGTCATCATAAGCTGGTGGTATACGATACGTTTCACATCGATGTAATAAAAAGAAGAGAAGAAGTAGACATCACGAACTAGAAACAAAACTGGTTGTTTGCCAACTGCCAAAGAAGAAGCAGCTTACAAATAATACCAGTCACCTCGGCCATCTACAGAGGAAGAATGTTTTTGCATTTTATAGGAACATCCTGAAAGGCGCTGCAAACAGCTGCTCCTTTCTTTCCACTTTTTTTTCTAGAAACAGATTCGGAAAAACTGTTTCCAATCTCCCATGAAGTGCATTAACTTGGTGAAAACCACCTCAAGTGAACATAAAGGTGTGGACTTTTTAACAATTTTATGGTTTCCATCCAACTTTTCCAACGCAATATTCCAAAATGGATATAGAAATATGGCTATTGAGGTTGCAGTACATGGTACCACTGGCAACTTTTTCACTTTAGAGAGAGAAAGGCTGGCGAGTCGCTGTGCAAATCCCAATTTAAAATACAGGCATGAAATGTATGTGTTAGATGTGATTCATCGAGTCTTTCACTGGCTACTGTAACAACATATGGGGCAATGCCAGAAACCTGCATTCTGTCACTTTGGATGTGAGAAAATTTTACAAATGGAAAAAAATCCTGGTAACTGTTAAATTCACCCTAAACAAATGTAATGAATGCATTTTGTACAGTGGGTGATTATGTTGGTATGAGTAAGCTTGATATCTACAAACTACAGTACATCCTGAGTGTGTAATTAAAGCCTTTCATAGCTATTTATATCAAGGCGTAGAAACACATTTAAAATATGAAGAAATATTCTTCCATCCTATCACAATGACAGGATCACTGCTGACCTTGGTAAGAGGCCACAGTGATTAATATACATTCTGATTGTTGCCATTATTCCAGCATGTCTTCATCTCCCCAACCCCCATTAGTGGAAAGTGATAAAAAGGCATGAATCACTCAGAGCTCAAGTCTTTTCAGACCATGAACAAGAAAGCTTTTTTTATGCCACAGACACGCTTGTCTGGAACGATGAAGGATGTCCTTGTAATCCCAGCTCTTAATTACACCAAACCATACAGGAGATATATCACTGTGTGAACAACAAGCGGTGCATTCTTAGACACAATCACACACACATAGTGAAACGTGTGACTGTTGATCATTGTAGTCCTAAGTGCGGAAACGTACTCTCCACTGACACCGTGACATAAACCTGCTTTAGTTTAAAGACACAATGTGCTGTTCTTTAGCATGAAACAGAGTGGTGCATCTGTTCCCTGCGTTCCTAAGTCATGAATTAAAAGAGGGGGGGGAAAGACATGAAATGCCTAAAACAAAAGAGAGCCTATTGATTATTTATTGAGCTGTCAAATATTGATGCGTGAAGGCATGTGCTGTCCCCGCCACGAGCAACCATATGCAGTGAATGGGAACAGGGGATTCTTTCCAGTCAGTTCTGGGCCAAAAAATGGAGCACTATTAATCCAAAAGTGTTGACAGTGCAGCCTGAAGCAGTAGAAAATGTGGAAATGCTTTACTTTTAGTCCTATTTAGCATTTCAAAAGGTTTATAACATAGTTGTAAACAGTTTGAGAATGTTTTACGGAACAACTGTTACTCCTACTATGGGAAGCTGATTCATAGGAAAGGGGTCATAGGGTCACAAATACTGTAAATTAAAATACACTTACAACATACAACTACTTTATAATTCAGAATCACCATCAATTTGTTATATACTGCTAATAAAATAAGTTTATGCATAGATTGTATTAAAGACGTGGCCACTGTGACGTCAGGTTTGTAGATTACCGTTTTTGCCTCAAGTCTGCATTTTGGTCATCGCAACATTAATGTGTCAGAGACAAAAATGACCATATTTGGACAAGGGGGTGGAGTTGATGAAGTGCGAGAGGTGAAGGGTGAAGCTAACCAAGTTAAATCTACAGATAACTCCTTCAAAACACTGTCCAATCATACTGCTAACTAAGAAATGATATATTAAACAGCATTAATGCTAACATCAGCTAATGAGTTATGCCAGCAGGTCGGGTATTGTAATTAAGTAATTTCATGAAAAAGAAAATGAGTTTTATTCAATACACAGCTCTACAGGCAGCAAGCTGTCACTCACACCTGTCAATCAAAGTCCACACAGCAGCCATCAAACCAAGCAACAAGTTATTTCAGCTACATGCTAAATGTTAATACATAGTTGAGTTTGTTGATGATAATATCAACTTTGAGTAATGTATGAACACATTAATTAGCAAGCTAGCTGGCAAAACATATACAATACTGAATTTTGCTAACAGTAACTAATGAGTTGTGCTAGCAGGCTGGGTATTAAAGTTAAGTGATTTAATGAAAAAGAAAATACAGTTTATTGAATAAACAGCTCACCATCTGTCTATTAAATCAAATCATTTGACATTTCTAAACAACTACAGTAAAGCTGTCTATTAGAAAATGTGTTTTATTCAATAAACAGTAGCTACAAAACTGTGACTCAGCGGGTGAGTGAGCTGTCAATCAAAGCCTACACATCAGACATCAGAGCTTTCTATGAACCCTAACATCTTATTAACGGAGCAATCATTTACATAAGGACCACCAGAACACTTATCCAACCAAAGGGTCCAAATAAAACAAATGGGACCATAATGACTCCTGGAAAAAACATGTTTGACATAGTATTTTTAGAGAGAAGTTGTCAATTTGGGACAGGATTTTTTGGAGTCAGCATCTAGCAGCCGTCAGTGGTATGTCTGAGATCAAGGTGTGCAGTGACATCAGTAAAAGACGTCAGGTGAGGTTTTCTCAGTCCAAGTCTGTGTACCACTACACAGAGACAACAAAAGCTTAAAGTAAAACTCATCATCCAAACTGTTGATGTAAATATCCATGACGGTTTACAGCTTACATTCAGGTTTTACCTTCAAATAAAGTGGTTAAGCTCATCTGCATTAATTGTTTACTGTCTGTCATGAACATGTTTCCAGCCTTGTCTAACATTGTGTAAGCACTGGCACCATGTTCCCACATCTTAGCAAATAACAGTGTAGTG
>JAPQRN010000017.1:17530256-17545003 GCA_037367275.1 Coranthus polyacanthus
ACATGTTTCCAGCCTTGTCTAACATTGTGTAAGCACTGGCACCATGTTCCCACATCTTAGCAAATAACAGTGTAGTGTTGAATACCATCGTCATTTCTCTGTAACTGTGTCCTTATTTACTGAAGATATTCAATCTATTAGATAGAGCTGCTAGAAATAGCACCTTGTACCTTTGTATTCAACCCAGTTACCAGGAAAAACTGTTGCCATTGTACATTTCTGATAGTCAAAAATTCATATACTGTAAAAATGTTTTGTACCAATATTTCTACATCCATTGTATGTCCATGTTTACTTGTTTTTACTGTTTGGCTGACTTGTTAGCCTTTCGTGAATTGGCAGGAGGTGGTTGGAGTGAATTGTGGATATAAAAAGTCCACTACTTAGCCACAGGGACTGGAGTTCTTATCTTGACTCCGTTAAGTTTTTAGATTTAGGCGATAAAAGCACCGTAGTTAGAATTTGGAAATTAGTTAAATCAGGAAAAGATGATGGTTTGGTTTAAATATTACTAAATGCATTGGATCTTTGCAGACTTTTAAGGCTTAGGGCAATAAAAGTGTATGTTTTCTGTACTAAACCAAGTCCTTATATCTTTTGAACCTACTGCTGTCAGCAGCTAAACCTAACCATAAAAACCTTTAAAGTATGAATGTAATGTCTGACGTGGTTGAATACCACCATGATCTGTTAAAACACTATATAAACAGATATACGTGTATCTAGAAATGTTCATATGAAACATATTTTTGGTTCACATTGATACTATACATATCTGTAGTTTGCATTCACTTACAAGGGCAACATGTTTTTCTGTCATTTTATACCTAATAAGAACCTTAAAATCAATCACATGCATCCACTGTCCTCGCATCATAATCTGTCAAGCAGTTCTCTCAATTGCTATTATGGCCAGTTATGGCAAGTTTTGTGAGGTCACAGAGAACTTGACCTTTGGTCACCGAAATCTAATCAGTTCATCCTTGAATCCAAGTGAACGTTTTGAAGAACGAATTTGAAGACCAGGGGAACCTAAGCGCAACTGTGAAATATATGTACAGTAAAATGCTAAATCCTCTTATATACCGTTTGTACATGATATTACAAAACTAGGCTCCAAAATGAGAAAGTGTGTATATTTCTGTCAAACTAACAGAGTGGGATGTCCTTATAGCCCACTTAAGTAGTTTTCTTATAATTTAAGCTCCATGTGGCACTTAGCGGCGTTCACCCTGCAGCCCTCAGGTCTCATTTGTCTGAGCAGAGCCATTAGCTCAGTCAGTGACACAACATGGCGGAGAGTCTCCTGAGAGCCACTAAGGGACCATATGGTGGATGACACGGGGGCCTGTGTCATTTATCTGGACCTGTGCAGCAGCGCAGATTACGCTGGCCTTGTAGTTATCTGACACCTCGATAAGAACGCTTTAATATCCTCCTGACTGGAGGACTGCTGAAGGAGAGAGCACAGCTGGGGAGTAGCGGCGGCGGTGGGGAAGTGGGAAGGAGAGGGTTGCCAAGGCAACTGGTTACTCAGTGACAAGCGCACCATAGAAATACACTCATGTTACATCAGTCTTATTATTCCATCATTCCCCTCCCCCATCAAATCAGACCGAGAGCTGTTTAGTGAGTCAAAATCAAATGGGTCCTTTGGTAAAATATATTCAATCAGCCACATTTGCTTTACCAGTGTTTGAATAAAAGCCTGCTTAAAATCAATCATCATTAGCTTATAGGATCCAGCTTGTTTACCTTCATTTTTAAGCTTCCAAGCGACAGGAGAAATCGAAAAATCTGACGCTGACAGATTCTAAGAGAGCCCCACTCAACAGTTGTTTTGAAGGAGCTGCATTTGTGGCATTCTTTGCTTTAAAGCAGAGCCACCTGCAAGGACTGCTTTGCTTGCAAGGGGCTGAATAGTATTTAGGTTACCATGGAAACTTTGGGAGCAAAACTAAAGGGAGGGAGCGCAGTGGCCCTTTTCTGGGTGTCTGGGAGTGATCCTCTCTTTGTAGATGAGAGGAATGTGAAAGGCACCCTCATCTGTATTCTGGCATATGAACCAACTCAAACATATCCTATGTGTAATTACTGTTGCCCGAGGCTACTTTAGAGGTAAAGGGATTCTCTCCTTTCCCTTCTGCTTTATTGAAAACGTCAACACTCCATCTCAAGTTATTTTCCCGTAGAGCTCTTCCTGGACAATTAGCAGATAGAGTAACAGCCCTGCACGTAAAACCTGAAACTTCTCAGGGAGTGAAAAACGGCTTCTCCAGACATCCGTGCTCGCCTCATAGGATACACGCCGGTGAGTGGAATAATGAAGTGTCTCGGTTCCTCCCCGGAGGCTCTTGTTGAGCTGGCAAAATGTAGTTACCTTGCCGGATTTTGCTGAATGGTGCCTGTGCGGCTAATTGGAACATTATCGTGGACTCATTGCAGAGCCATTGTTGACTGCATTCGAGTAGCCCTATGGAGAACTGGAGCCCTATAGGAGGAATCTCATTGGACGATAAGCTGCATCACTTGGACTCCACTGTTGGCACACCCAGGCAGATCAGTGAAGTGTCAAAACATGTTGCCATGCCAAAAAACCCTGTTTGTTGATGTAATTAGCATTACTGTGACACTAATAAAACGTTGTTGAGTAGGCAGATGGCAAATTTCCGACTTTGTTCAGCTTAAGAGCATAAGAAAGCATATTTCAGCCTCCATTTGACCTTTTTGTTATTTCAGTGTTATTTTTTTTATTCCGTTCAAATATTTTATTATTTTATATGTGCAGTATGTCATTTCTGATTCCCTGATCAAAACAATAATTAAAGACGACGTAGTACGTTGTGAAGTTGTGTGGGGTCACAGAAGATGCTGTTTTTACCACTACTGACAATGAAAGTAGGCAGAAATCATGTTTACAGGCAAGATAATATATTATGTTTGTATTCATCATTAATTTAGTGAATAATTATTATTCACTTGTCATGTCATTTAATTCTGAAGAAATACTCACGAGTAACATTAAACATTAATATTGGTAAAAGGGCAGCACTCAGCAGAAAAACGACAAAACTACCTCTTGCAGTCATTTGGTGAGCTGTTGTAGTAAAGAAGCAATGTGGTTCACGTTCCACTGATAAATAGGGACCATCCTTAGAAGGAGGTGGTCGGGGACAGATATGGCAGAAGAACAAACGTACACACAGGAGACCAGTGTTTGTGTCTTGTTTCAAACCAAAAGTAATCATGTTATGTCATTTCATTCTAATGAAATAGCCACAAGTAATATTAAATGTTAATGTTAGTAAAGGGGTGACCCAACCTCAGCACAACCACACTACTAGCCGATTTGTGAAGGGGCTTAAAACAACTAATGTTTACATGCCTCTTGCAAAGAAAGTGATGCTGGGCCTGTGGTGCTGCTGAATGGGGATGATCCTTAGAAGGAGGAAGTTGGGGATGGATATGGCGGAATAACAAACTTTGTGGACTTACACGCAGGAGACCAGTGTTTGTGTCCCGTTTTAAAGCCGTCATGTAACTTCCTTATTTTAGCCCTGACCACAATCTTTTACTAACCCTAACCAAGTTGTTTTTATGTCTAAACTTAAGCCATGACTCTGTCCCAACCTAAATGCGGCGGCTGTGCAACATTTTGTTATCAGTGGTGATGTAAATACACAAATTACATGCATAAATGTAATTTTGGGAGCGATTGACAAGTGCCATATGGTGTCGTTTAGGTCTGAAGACATGCTGAAAGGGGACATGAGATATGTATCATTTAAGTACAGTACAAGTCAATGACATACTGACATATAGGCCTGTTCATTTTTAGGTATTTTAACATTGAAATGCTATACAGTTCTAAGGGTCACTTCACCCAATTACAAAAGGGAGCAATGGTGAAAGTCAGGAGCAAATTCAGTGTCTGGTTTACTGTTTCAAAATAATTGGCAGCATTGTTTCTTTTCTCCATAACCACAGGTTTATTATTTTAACTATGATGACAAAAGGCCACCACTTATCCTTGACTTAACCCCAACCATAATCATTCCCTACACCTAGCCAAGTTCTTTTTGTGCCTAAACATAAGCAATCCTTGACCATAGCATTCACAACATAAATTAGTTACTTAAATGTAGGTCATTCAGCAAATTTTTCTCCTACCACTTCCAAATGATCGTTTCAAAGGGACAAATATTTTTCTCTAACGTGCTATTTTACTAGATAATAATGGTTGTATTTCTTTAGGTTTTTAAGATATCCATTTCTGGGTTTTTTGTCTTTCAATGTGAGGTCACTGAATTTTACTGAAGTGACAATTAAAAATTCAGTAGCAATATCATGTTCTCAGAAACAGTGTTCCCTTTACATGAGAAAAACCACAAACCTCATTCAGAACTTTTCACTGGAACTATTTTCTGCTGTCATTATTTTAAAGCCTTGAGCACCACAAAATTCCATTATCCCCTATTGTACTGCAGCAGTGGATGACATCCCAAAACCATGCTCACAAAAAACATGTATGCACCATTTCCACATAAAACCTGATGAGAAGAGGAGTAGGTAATTTAAAGGCCAATATATAAAAGCCAATAGCCAATTTATTGGCCATTTGACACTGTTGGAAATCACTATTTTGGACTTCATTAGAAACTACATAACTGTTGAACTGAACATCTAAGTCAAAGTAATAAAGACCTACATGATGTAATGAAATTCGCAAATCTGTAACTGAACAATCAACTAAAAATGTGGGGGATTCTATGTGCGATTTCCTTTTTTTTTAGCTATTATTTTCCATCAAAGCCAGCTTGGTTCTGATGGTGGAGAATCAGTTTGTCTCTAGTTTAGAGGATATTCATGCATTGCAGGTATTTTTTAAAAGCATAAGATGAAGAAGAGTGTTCCTCATTCCTCCTCCTCCTCAAAAAAACAAACTAACAAGGAAACTGTCCGCACAAGCGCTGTTTAAAAGAACAACCTCCGTCCATATGGAAACACAAAAACGATATAACCCTAATTTTAAAGACATGTTGGTCAATCAGAAGCGTTTACCAGTCTGGTAACAGCTTAGCACAAGGAACACTATTTTGGCCATGTTCACCACTGTCACACATCGTCGCAGGTACAAAGGAGATAACAGTGCTCACTTTGACTTTTTTAAGCCAAAAATGAACTTTTCTCTGTCCATACAAGCAACAGTGCAAACAGAGTTTCCAGATAGTTTCACCGTGGAAGAAGTTCTCCGAGGTCAGTTTTCAGTGATGCGCAGAAAAAGGTATGTTTTCGAAAAATAACCTGTGTACATGTGGACTCTGCCTTTTGTTCCATGTGCACACACAGCATTACAACTCTCGGTATCGTAGGTGTATTTGTGTCTTTTTTAGGTCATGAGCCCACACAGAGTTTAATACATTTGTAACCCTGAGCTAGTTCTGTCCAGCAAAACTATGTACATGGTTTCATTCTACTAAAGGCCACTGTGAAAATGCTTTATTTGGGTGAATGAACCCCTAATGCTTTACGCATTGTAACACATCTGCTCAGTCCTGCCAGCTTTTGCTTTTCACAGCTCCTCATAAGTAGAAAAACACATCCTTGTTAATCCTAGACTGCACATCCGTGGACCTAACACAGGAAGGGCAGCCTCGTATTACCTCATCCCTAATCGCATTATTCAAATTACCCCTCCTTTCTCTAACCATCATCAACACAGACCACAGTCGCTCCATACGTACAGAACAGCCACCAGGGCCAGGCTTTAAGGATGCTACCGTAGAGGAAAATATGTATGTTCCTAGTAATTTATGTGAAACTGAAAATCAAAGCTGCTTTGCAGGTTTGGTAACATATAATAAGCCAAAATAAACTGGCTCAAAGGGAGGCCTCTTGAAGCCAGCAATTGTGCAGGTCATGTGATACTTGATGGCATCCGTGTTCTAAACCACTAAAAGATGAAAGAGTTTCTAATTCCCCTTGATTGTTTTATTCTTTGAACTGCACATGGGAATCTGAGTAAGACAAAACAACTCCAGGCAGGTGAAGAAATAAATCAACTTCATTGGGTCGAGGCGCAGTGTAGTAAACAGTGTATTGGGGAGGAGAGTGAAGAGAAAGCAGGGGCCCAACAGGAACATACATGCCGGTGATAACAGCACACAGATGCTCAGATTCCACATATTTTTAGTGTGCAGTATTCAATGACTCCATTGACGTCAGAGCTGCACCAAGCGGCAACCTCCAGGGCTGAAAAATGAATTTAATGCTATCAAAATCTAGTGTCATAACCTACAATTCCTCAAATGTCCACTTGAGGCTGCCTCATAGACCACCATGTTAAAATGTCCACATTTACAGCAGAAATGAACAGGTTTACAGGTTTGGTCTCTATGGCTTATTTCCCGGTTCACGACAACTGTATGGAGTGTTATGTTTAAATTGTATTAAAGCTTAAAGTTAATTAAGGACAGGCTGCTGCCATTCATGTTAGACTTTTGGAGCTTCTGTTTATTAAAGCAAACATATTTTTTTAACAGACAGCTCTACTGTACTTGTGGTAAAGAGGTTGCACTCACAAGGCCGACAAAGGATTCTGTGACGCAAATATTTCATGAAGTTTTCCAACACTTTATTACAAAACCTGGTCTATTAGAATAATTTTGCCATATTAGCTAGTATTAATTCAGTGGTGGATTATAGGCCTATGGTTTGTCATCTAGACTGCTAATTAGGCCAGCTAGCACTAATCAGTGTGTTATATATATTACATAAAGTTGACATTTCCATTATCAAACATAACTGTAAGTGCTAGAATTTTAGAAGTAGCTGAAATAAATTGGTCATTTTTAACATAAGAGTGTTAGTTAACAGTGTGGTTGGTATTTTCAGTACGTTAGCGTTAGCTTAGTAGCGCCAAAGGGCCAAGCTGCACCAGTGGTATGAAATGCTAAACACTTCCTGTTGCCTAAGTGGGTCCAGCAGGAGGAGTTGAGAAAGTTGCATAGACCGATGAAAGTAGATTAATAAAGGCAGAATAAAATAAAATTACATGAACATCATTTTTCATATTTTACTGGTAACTAGTATTAGCTAGCCCGAAGGGTATTTCAAGTGAAAGCTGTTTTTTTTACCTGGCGTGATTTGCTGACACAGACAGGTATCGAACGTAGTTGATTTCCTGCTGATTGGTCTGTCAGTGACATTTTTGTGGCAGAATGTCGAGAAGATATGCGGCTTGTGTAAAACAGGTTAGTATTTACTTCAGTGACTACAGGGTGAAAGAATCAGCCATAACCTTTGTTCACTATTTTCACTTCTACTATGGGAATGAATAGATTCTTGACCTGCTGCTAGTCTCCTAAAGAGGCAGGACAGTGGTGAAACCCACATGGCACAGATACAGGAAATGTCTCTGGAGTGTGCTGTGTCATTTGTGAACTGTCTCTGGTACTGGTAGAATTACAATTAGAGGTAGATTTTTCTTCCTCAACTCCGCCTTCCTGTCCAGATACATCCTTCTCTGGCTCCAGGAAACTAAAGCCAAAATGCCAGACTCACAGCTTCAAACCAGTAGTCCACAAACCAATGGGTGATATTACATTAATAAATCACGATTAATAAAGTTCATCTGGATCTGAACAGTAGCTACGTCCACTCATTTTATACTTCAGTGGGCCACATGCTACTTATCTCTTCCTGAACAGACAAACTGGAAGTCCTGATGTGGCTCTCCTTCCCCTTGCTATTCCACTTTCCCCTCTGTCCTTCCAGCTCGTGGTTGACCCACAGGGGGGGGGGGGTAAATGGGTGACCCCTCTACTTTCTCTGGACACAATAGCCTTTGATACCCCAACGGTGGGAAAGAGAGCAAAAAAAGAGGGTCTCGGAGCACATTCAGTCAAATTTGGGCGGCTGGGGTCGGAGCGACGGCGGCCTTAAATGGATGCTGCTATTGATGGTTAAATCAATTTGGGATGGTGACAGCGTAGCAAGGCTCCAGACTGTAACAATTGCAGATTACAACAGTACTACACCCCTCCCCCAACGTGCACCCCCCTCCTCCTCCTCTGTACTGTCCCCCCACACACCACCCCCTTCTTGCGCTGCATTTTTAGATGAAGTGTGGGGACTTCAGAGGGGGTTTAGAAGGGCTAAGGGGGGGGGGCTTTCTACAAGGCAGGGCAGGAGGGTTTAGACTGACAAAAGAGAAAGACACATTGGGCGCAGCTGAATGCACAATGCTGTTTCACTCTTTTCTGAAGCTGGTGTGAAACATTACTCAGTGATGAGAGAGAGCTGCTCCACTCAGCTGCTCTCCTCCTCCTCCTCCTCCTCCTCCTCCTCCTCCTTCTTCTTCTTCTTCTTCTTCTTTTTCACTCTCCTTCCCGTTCTCACTCCTGTGCACATGCATTCATGCGTGCATATCAGCACACAAACACACAGAATCCTTTTTTTTTTTTTTTTGGTGCATATCTCAAGATGAATCGACGGGTGGTTGGTTGGTCGGTTGGGGGCGGGGGTCAGTACGGTTTAAATCCCAGCTAGGGATTTTTTAGTGCTGGATGGATGGGTGGTCCTGCATGCATATAGTGTGGGTTGTGACACAGCAGGTTTGCGTGGATTTTTCTTTCTTTTTTTTTTTTGTAGTGAGCAAGTGTCAATAAGGCTGCACAAGTAAAACTCAAGGCTGCCCTCTTCAGATACAAACTGTAAAAAACATTCTGCACCGGCTCTGCTAGCCTCTACTCTGCCGTTTGTGAGGAGATGAAATGGTGGAGTTAAAGATCCACTAGCATCACTTTGAGATTTAATTAATGTAGCATTTGTTGATTTAACACAATTGAAAAAAATATGGAGCTGGAATTGGAGTGAAGGTCTGTGCCGACACTGAAACACAATGCCATGGTACAAAGAAGCAAAATGGCAGTGTGTGTGGTGGTGGTGGTGATGGGGGGTGTATTGGCTGACAGATGCACTCAAAGCCAGAGGTGGTCTGCGGTTGCCATGACGACTGTGTGGGCTGAAGGAGCTGCGAGCATATTGAGCATGCAGAAAACCGGTCCCCCGAGATCTCTGAGTGGATTTAAGATGGCTGTCAGGGAAGAGATCTGACTGGGCTTTTATATTTGCTGTCATGACAGCATGAGGAGATACTACACAAGGATTATAACTTCATTTTATCTGGATTTTGAAGCAATCTAGCAGACACTGTGGAATAAAATGCCCAGTTTCCTTTTTTTTCGGTGAAAGATCTATTGATTGTCCAAGTTTGGGCTTCCTTTCATCTACAGTCGGCTTTTATTTGTCTCTCTCTTTCTCTCTGAGCAGAAATGTAGCAGAACTCCTACTGTTGAACGCTGCCTTCGCTCAAACCCCTGTTGCCATGGTCACAGTAACTACGTGACAAAGCAAAGGAAGTGGGTGATATCTTTTCCAGATGTTGTCTTTCTCCAAAAAGAGAGGAAATGAAAAGCAAATATTTCAAACTTGCTGATTTTCAAAATATAAATGAATGTTTACATACCATGGAACAGGCCATATTCTCCATATTCTCATTTGATTCAGGCTGAGCAAGAAGCAGCTTGCAACTGGGAATTTTTAAGGATGAAGGTTGCAAGTTCATCTAAGTTTCATTAAATGCATTGTTTTGTAACAATAAATGCCCTTGTGCGAATGTAATATATTTACACATGGGAAATTTCCATGTATGAAATAATACTGTATGTAGTACAAGTTACTATTTTTAACTTTTTAGAAACTAGATTACTGTTGAACTGAACAAAAGTAAAAAACAAAAATCAACTAATAATTATGAATCACTGAACATCAAACTTAGGGGAAAAATCAATGCAATTCTGGGTGTGATTATTATTTTTTTGAGCTATTATTTTCTCTCAAAGTCAGTTGAGAAGCTGGGTATTAGTCACCGGCCACTATTGGAGCCATGTTCTGCCAATAAAAAAATTACTTGAATGTTCTATCTACACCAGTTAATTGGCCAAATCAATTAATCGGTCTATCTGTAATATATGGCTAAGGGAAGGAAAACCCCTACAGAAAACCACTGGCGCTCCACTTCTGTTACAGAAACATCAGCATATTCACCGACTGCTCATTCCATCCAGAGAGAAGAAATCCTTCTAAGTAGAAGTGTTATGATGCAATATAATGAAAGCCGACAGGAGGTGACACCGCAGAGACCTTTTCTATCTTCTAGGAAAGTCACAAGGACTGGAATGTAAAACATTAGAACAATGTATGTAAAACAGCACGAGAAGCAAGAGAAGCAAGAAATTACAAATTCACAGTACTTGGTCTATGAGAGACAAGTTGGACACAGTCAGTACAAGTGAGGCTTGCAACAGGACATGAGCAGGACAACGTCCCTCATACAGAAGGAATGGCACTAATGCTATTACCTGATGCACAACATTCTCTTATCACCTGCGAAGCTGATGAATCAAGGATTATATCAGCAACATTCAGAACTGAGAAAGAGAGAATAACATTGAGCATTATACAGTGTTACGCTCCAACAAATGACAATGATGACGAAGCAAAGGACAATCTCTACAATTGCTTGAAGAGTGTACTTAAGCAGAAGGACAGGGATGTATAAATACTCATGGGAGATTTCAACGAAAAGATTGAATCAGACAACAAAGGTTTTAAAGAAGTAATGGGACGACAAACACTACGAACGAAAATGGTGAATTGTTTGCAGAACTTTGCACATTTAATAAAATGGTTATTGGAGGAAGCATAGACCAATTCATAAGGTAATTTTGGTTTTGCCAGACCACAAGACTGAGAATCAGATAGACCATATACGTATCTAAGTCACCATGTATCAAGTAGAAATTTAGACAATCTTTGCAAAATGTACGAGTTCAGCGGGGAGCAGATACAGCCTCTTACCACCATTTAGTGCTAAAAGTTGGACAACACCTAATGCTTAATAGAAAGAGATGCAACGTGAATTCCCTTAAGGACGATGGTAGAAGAATTTCAAATCAGCCTTTCTAATAGGTACGATGTCCTACAGGATTTGCTGGAAGATGAAAATATGCCCCTGAATGATAAATGGCCACACATCAAGGAAACATGGAACACCACATGCACAGAAGTCCTAGGTAAGAAAAAGTTGCAACAGAAAGAGTGGATCTCGGCTTATCACTCTGGAAAAAATTCAGGAAAGAAAAAAGGCTAAACACATTCTAAACATCAGCAGAAAAAGAACAGTAAATTCAAATGCCCAAGCACAGTACATGGAAGCACACAAGGCAGTAAAGCGTAACTTTAGAGCAGACAAGAGGAATTATGTAGAGCATCTTGCAGATGAAGCAGAAGAAGAAGGTGCCAGTAAGGGCAACTTGCATCTTTCAGGATAGGAATGGAAACGTATTGGCAAATACAGGTGACCAGTTGAATTCCATTTCCAAGATAATGCTAGCTAGCGCTAAGAACAGAGATGGCTGGTCCATAGGGGGCACAGGGGTGCCACGCCACCTAAAATTACTTGAGCTATTTATTTAAACATAATATTGAACATTAATTTTACCAAATATGTCTCTGAAATGCTTAGATTTGTATTAGTATGACTTGCCACATGTCCTGTAGTTCATTTCAACATTTATTGAAGTTGTTTTTAACTGTATTTACTTAGTTTCTGTGTTAATATTTTCACTTCCTGGTCACGGGGGGCTGGCCAAATGAGTGTGTATGTGGCTCCTAAAACGTTTGGCGAACAAGTGACACGGTGCTGTCATTGGAGGACTAAAGAATCACTGGAGGGCGTAATTTTTAGCACCCCGTTCTTATGTGATTGGATGATTTTTGCTGCGTTGCCAAGTGGCCCGAGTGAGATCCAGACAGGATACAGATGCTTTCAGTATCAGAATCAACGTAAAGCTGATGATTATCCTGCTCCAAATGTCACAGGTAACACAGTTTAGTCTTTTTCAGCCTGTTACTCCCCCATTAAGTCTCATACACCGCTGTGTTTTACACAGGGACAGTAATTTAACAGAATATGAAACCAAACGATTCTTGGCTTCATACGTGATGTAGGGCTCCTTCATAGCATCTATTCTGTGGTCAAGGGGTTAAGTACTCAGCGTCCCACCGTGGGGACTAGGGTTTGAGTCTGGTGAGACACATGAAGCATTCCCTTGTTACTAAAATGCTGGTGTAATTAAAATTATTAAAATTAAAGAGTTATGACATGTCAATACAAGCATCATCAGCTGAATGAAACAATTGAATTTGCCTCTGCAGACATTCATAACTGCTGGTTCACATTCTCTTGCGCCCCCCAGTCTTGTTCAGAACCAACTGCCACTGGCTAAGAGTATCTAGTGTTTTACACTGTTGTTGCTGTAGAGGAGCAGAATAGAGGAATTGAAGAACTTGGGAACAAGCGTAAGGATTTTGACAGAAAAAACAACCTGAAATCAGTGTACAGGCTGTTATCTCAGATGTAGGCAACTGAGACCGTTGTTAGTTCACAAATGAATTTAGTTAATGTCAACAAATGACCAACTCCCAGCACAAAAAGAGGGAGCACATACCTTTATAGATCTAATATTAAAAGTAAGGGTGTAATGACTAACCAGTGTGGAAAGATTCATACATCAGAGATTCAGCCACATATTTTATGTGCAAAGTAGTGAAAAGCTGATACAGCTTTAAAAATAATTGATATTTTTTAAATATTTAAGTTCCTGCTACTGTATGGATGTAACTTTGACCCACACTCTTTCTTCTGTTACCTACACACAGTCATATTTCCATATTTCAAGCAACCTACTGCCTGAGAAAATATCTAGGTAAAAAGGACCGTTATAAAGTTCCCAAAGCCAACTGAAATGTTAATAGGCTTTGACAGTAAAGTTGGAGTTTAAACAGTCACCCTTAGGCAAGTCATGGTAACACTGGCAGATAACTTTACTTCTAGAGGAAGGAATGGTTCCAGACTGTTCCTGTTAAAGGTAATGTATGAAGCCATTTAGCTGGTCTGTGTACTAAAGATTAATGACACCAGCCCAGGAACCTTTTTAACTCAACATCTTTAAATTCCTCCAGCCTCTATGAAGTGGATGTTCAGAGACCACCACCACCCCCCTTTATGATTTAAAGTCATAGGATTCAGGGGGATCTAAGTGCAGAAATGGAATATGACATTCGTAATTATGTTTTCATTAATATCACCTACAATAAGGGTACTTCTTATCTCAAATCATTCATTCAACATCAGAAGTAAAAAGACCACAGAATAATGAAAGACTGTGTAACCCGTCATACTCGTCATAGTGAAAACCACACCCAGTGGACAGGAAGGTGGTCTACAGCACAATATGCAACTGAAACAAAATACCTGCAGCTAGCTAAAGACAGCACATTTCAGTATGTCAAATTAGCACCCTTTTAGCACCGTGCCATGTCTACCAAATAGCAAAATGTATCCTGACAAAGTCAATATTGTTGGAAAAAACTATTCTAATTGTGCTGTGGTGGTTTATCCCCCCTCACCCACACATAGAGTAAGATGAAGAATAACATTATTGGAATATAGGCTGTCCTGTAAAAAGTATTTTTCCTGGATTCTCCAGGCCTGTACACCACATGAAGGAGGGAAATTAGCCTTACAATTTATTTATGGCCAAAATAGAGCCAGATGCAGTTAACAAAACAACCATGTCATTAGCATTAGCATAAATGTTAGCCATGTGTTAGCAATAGAGGTGTCCAAAGTGCACGCATGATTTACTCAAGTAAGAATACAAGCTCTGAAATATACTCAAAGAGTAAAAGTAAAAAGTATTTCTTCATTTCTAGTGGCTGTTTCTGTGCAAAGCTACTGAACCTCACATCGTCCATGTCGGTATTAGTTCTCCTGGTCTGAGACTCTTAGTACAAAATGTTCTAAAAATGTTTAGCCATGTTGTCAATACAACTGTTTACTCTGTAGGTATTTCCTAATGAAAACTGCCCTGTGCAGTCCTATGTGGTACAGTACAGTAAAATGCAGCACAGTAATGTAAAACACATGATTGCATACATATATTTACTTTATTGTAAATACAGGACATAAATGCATAGATATGGTGCTGCATTCAGCTAAAAAAGCAAGTGGAATTCTGCATTTTGAGGCTTTACAGTATTTCTGTATGTACAGTACAGTGCACATATTTGGGTTACACGTCTATTCTCCTAATGAAATGCTTGTATAATTGAGGATACAGTGGTTCTCCCAATATTTGGTTACACCCTTGGACCAGCCTCGGCCATTGTAAGACCATGATTGACACAATCAACAATTGTGGCCCTGATGTCAACTGGAACATGCCTATGTACATGGCCTCTTCTTCCTCTGTTTTGTCTCCTTATTCTTCCATCCTTACTCCTCTTCTTCCAGGCTGTTGACCCTGCTCATTTCCTTGTTGTCCTTCCATTACTGTGTCAGAAATTATAACAGTGTTCTGCTCTGTGAAAGCCTATATGCTGCCAGTTGAAGGTTGATGGGATTTACCTCTGAGCAATTGTAAAGAATTGGATGATCATTGGTTGATCTAATTCATAACACACTCCCCCACATAAGTGAAAGTTAAGAATCACCTGACTCACCTCTCCAATATTAGCTTCTCTTCAAAATCTCACTGCTATCTTACAAAGCTCTTAACAATAAAGCTCCATCATATATCGTAGATCTCATTGAACCGTATATTCCAAACCGTACCCTT
>JAPQRN010000017.1:17548097-17559183 GCA_037367275.1 Coranthus polyacanthus
GGATTAGTATAGCGCTACTATGGAAAACACCAGTTCAGGTTCAGTATCAGAAGTTGCGTCCATAATTCACAAATAGTATCATGGGACGTAGGAATAATGTCATTATAGGGTCTATGGTTGATACTAATCCTGTGTGTGTGGCTTTAAACATATTTAGCTCTGCTGTAGTTGTGGTTAAGAAGTTACACTAATTAAACTGTCAAATGATTTTGTAACACAAATTTAGTTTATGTACTTAATTACAATAGCAGGTCTGATACTGTAATTTAGCTACATTAACTAATGCTAGCATTAATTCAGTGTTGCATTATATGGATTGTCAGCTAACCTGCAAGTTAGTGTGTTTCTAATTACATAAAGTTGACCTCACTATTATCAAATACATTTGTATGTGTTAATATTTATCAACGAGCTGAAATTTCTTGGCAGCGTTTAACATAGCAATGTTATTTAGCACTGTGGTTGGTGGTTTCAGTAAGTTAGTGCTAGTTTTAGCTTGGCAAATTTTACCCTTCGCTCTTCCTAAGTTACACTCTTGTCCAAATATGGTCACTTCTGGCTCCAAAGAGTCAAGATGGCGACGAACAAAACACACAATCAAGGCTTCAGAATGGTAGTCTGTTAACATTGAGTGGCATCCTGGTGCATCCACTTCTTTTATACAGTTTGTGGTTAAGTGTACATTCATAGGCATGTGAATGAACTGTAATAATGCTTAGTTCTCACACTCGTCTGTTGTCAGTGTGTCTGTTTTGGTGGTTTGACTAGAGATTACTCCCACTTTTTGTTTTTTTTCCCACTAGGATAAAGAACCAGCCACCCCCTCACCCACCCTTAAGTACCTTGCTGCATCTGTAGATCCTCCCTGAATTCCATTCCACTTACTGAAGGTATGACCCACAGGCATAACATCGCCTATAAGCTCTTTGAGGTGTATACGTTTACCAAAGCATTGTTCATGGATCATGTATCATGTTAAGTGCCGTGGGCTAAAGTCAGTTTGGCTTCCCTGTTTGAGTTTTGAGTTACATACAATACAATCACACCCACTGGGATCCATTTGACTGTTTTTTAGGGAAAGACTGTAGGCCTTTTTGACAAATCAGTCATGTAATTGATTATGTCAGCAACGTCTGGTGCAATTTGGAGTTCCAGAAGTTCAGAAAATTCTTCTTTTACTGCTTATGAGTAATGAAACCATATCTGTATGTCCAAGTGACATGAAATAGCATTAATACCTCCATAGTAAGCCACCTAATTTTGTGTTCGCATAGGTCCATTTTATTGCTGTCTTACGCTAAGTTAAGTTTTCTTCTAAAAGTTCCATAAATGCTTACATCCCAGCTATTCAGTCCACAGAAGTGTACATGATTTAATTAACCAAAGGAACTACTCCTGTCTGCATTTGGCAGAACTTGATAGCCAGTGGATACAGCTCATTAGCAAGAGAAATCTCCATGACATTGTAGAAAAATGTTCTTTCGTAGGCCCAAGGGCAATGTTCCTTCTGACTGCTCTCACACAGCAAGTTCCTGTGTCCACCCTTTCAGTTCCTCTCTCCTTTCGTCTCAGCAGACAGGCCTAAGTGGTCATGACAAATATCACATCTGCATATCCATAGATATCGGGTTGGGCTTCTTTCATTGTATGCGATATAGGTGGGCGCTCGAGCGAAACATTTGCAGAATGCATTTTTTCCGGTCACCTCACCCAAAGCCTTGTCTGAGGCCAGGCCTATGATCAGCATTTAAAATCAAGAAAAGCCAGAAAGAGTCAGTAAAGGTGGATTTGAGGTATTCCATGAAAATGATGTAATGCAGTATGATTTCTGACTCTACAGAATTTATCTGCAAGCTGGTAACTTGTCAGCAGCAGCCACTGTATTTAACATCAGTAAGGTGCAGTGCTCTCCTGACTGGTGTTATCAGCTATGACAGAAATTCTGAGGATATTACCTTAAAAGCAACTTTTCATCAGTTGTTTCATTTCATTGTTTTTTTTTTTTTTTGTTGGAGGGGGCAGTTTTGGAGCTGTACATCCAGGAATAAACACCACATTCATACATTACATCATAACATTATAAAGGTTTATATGGCATTAAAGGGCCAGTGTGTAAGATTTACAGGGACTTGGAAGAGCAGCATTACAAAAATGGAATATGATATTTATTATTATGTTCATTAGTGTATAATTACCTGATAAGAAGAATCTTTGTTTTTTCCTAACCTTAGAAGGAGTTGTTTATATCTACAGAGGGAACAAGGTCCCCTAAAGAGTCCACCATGTTGTACTACCATGTTTCTACATTAGTTCTAAAGGACATCCTTTTCTTCTTCTTTCTATTTTATAGCAGGTGGCAGCAGGTGTTAAGGTGCATTACTGTCACCTAACACCTAAGTGTGGAGCAGAGTCAACATCCTTTTAACTAAAAATCCCAGGAGCTGGTTGAGGCATCTTCTGGGATATTCCCATGGACCGTGAAGTCATGGCAGGTGCATATAGACTGATGGGAAAACCACATTTTGTTTGTTTGTTTCTTCTTCTTTTTCTTCCATTTTGATAATTGATTAATTCCTTTTAGTTATTTTCTAAGGAAGAATCTCTTATTCTAGCTCCTTAAATACTCTTCAACATTTTCGTATTTCTTTACTGTGACAGTAAACACAACAGTAAAATGAATATCTTTGCGTTGTGAACCAAACAAGACATTTAGGGAAACCGAGTGACATTTTTCACCATTTTCTGACATTTTAAAGATCAAACATCTGGTTGATTAATCGAAAAAGTGATCAACAGTATTATTCTTAACTTCTTAAAACTACACAGCATTCCTATCCAGGAAAAAAACTGCTGTGGCTTTTTAACGAAGTGGCTGCAGAGATGCGTTTGTTCCTAAAGCCATATTAATACATACTGGACTCAGAAGAGCTTCTCGATTAGAGAGGTTAAATGACTGTTTACAAGGTGCTCAAGAACTTTTCCAAACATGGTAGAAAGAATGAGATAGTGAGAGACTGAGAGCAGAGGTCATTCCCTTCCTCCTCCCCCACAGCTGTAGTTGTGGCTCTACGAGCTATAGTCATTCCTAGGGCCTCCCTGCTTCCTGACCCTGGGAGTCAGGGAACTCCAGGCTGCCTGGGTGGAAAGAAAGCACTCACCCACTGTGAAATATCTGCAAGGTATTAGTATTGCCGGGGCCACAATGGCAGAAGCCCGCACACAATGCTGGGAAGTTCAGCGTTGCAGCGTGAGATGACACATCCGGCGCAGGCCAAAAGAACACATCATCCCATTGTACGCTATCATTGTGTGGCTGTGAGGGTGCTCTCAGTGGAAGAGGAGCAATGTGCCCTCTTTGTCTTTATCTCTTAACTGTCTTAATCCTTGCTCTTTTCACTGGGACACTGTGGTCGGCGCTGGGCCTGTGGAGCAGTGAAAGGGGTCTGACAGTTAGCAGACAAGAAACCAGCTCCCACACTCTGCTCAGCCTGTCACAGTCTCTTCTTTCACTTCTTTTTCTTTGGACTCGGTGCCAACTTGAACTAAGATTCCATCTCATTCCCTCCTCCTGAACTGTATTGTGCTGCGGATTTGTCCCATCTCCAGAGAAATATTATATACCATAATAAAAAAAAGCTGTTTGGCCTCAGGTCAGGTGGAGATCCTACTCTAACAAGCTCTGTCACTTTGAAAAGACACTGCTTAAACTCATCACTAACAGTTCCTTACACAGAGTCACATAGAAGATGTCCAGGAACCAGTTTAACAGGTAAAATTGAAATGTATCCTGGATTCACGCACCAAAGCTTACGGGTGTGTGCATGTTGTATAAGCTTCTTGTGAATTTCACATGTGTTAAAGTCCTCAGTGAAACTGGAACATTAACAGGAAGTCAATTATAAACTTCTCTTCCTGACATACAGTACCACTCGTCTGCAAGAAAGTATCCAGAGTGACAAACTTGAGCAAACAAGTACAAGGAGTGCGGGGTCTTCTGAGTTTGTTTTAGGGAATATCCTGGCAAGAAGGAAAATACAGTGTCAGAGTAACCTTTAGAGGATGTCTTGGAACAAAGTGATTAAGATGCTGCTAAAATCTGCTGAAACATATCTAATGCCTTGTTGTAAATAATCATTATCTCCCTGATATTGAGTTTTTTCAAAGGTTAGATAACCTTGTAACATAATGCATTTGGTTTATGTATATTTATTTATAATGATTTGACAGAGAGTTCATCCTCAATCCTATGTTTAAAAAAATAGTTCTGTAGAGACAAAGACTCAAAACAGCTAGAATTTGAAAACATTCACCTTCCTTCTGCAGTTCTCTCCTCTCTATCCAAATCAGAAGACTAAATATAAAGATAAATGACCTGACGTCAGTACAGACCACTGTGGAGAGTAGACAGAGTCAAGGAATCTTAACAGTGATTGATAATTAAAGCTGTCAATCACATATCTAACCCCACACCCGAAACAATGTAGGTTCATTAGCTATTGTTAGCTATTATTATCAGTATTGTGTAGTAAGGTCTGTCAGTGAGCCTGCTAATTAGTGTGACACTGTTGTCAAAAACAACTGCATGTACTAACATTTAGCAACGTTTAACATAACATTTCCTAGTCGCTGATGTGGTCAGATAGTGTTTTCAGCAGGTTAGCGGTAGCTTTAGCTTGGCAGGTGATGCAGAGATTAACAAAAAGAGACAGTTCCATTTTACATCCAGAGTTGCGTCACTAGCTGGAAAGAAGTGTTACTACGTTGTTAATGTCAAGAATAAAACTATAAACCTTGTGCAGGAGAAGTTTTATCAGTTTTTCCCTCTTGTCTCTGAAAGCAGCTGATAAGAGCGGCTTTGTACAGAAATCTGCTGTGGCCAGGCTGAGTGTTAAGCGTTGACTTTGTAATCTATCAGCGCTGCTTGGCGCTGCACTCTGTCCTGACTGGGAGCTGTGCAGTGGCAGGGTCAGAGCCTTGTGTTGCTCCAGTAGTCAGTGTGGCCGGCCTCATCGGGCTACCAGGACTACAGCCAAACAGCGAGGTTAGCTGGATGCAGCAGGAAACTCATTTCTCCCTGTTTTAAATCAAACTCAAAACGGGCAAGGGTCTCCTGTTCTCTGAAGAGTATTCAGTTCAAAGTCACTGCAGTGACACAGATGAATGTTTCTGTCCTTCACACACCTGTATAAGCAATAAGGCAGTAACCAGAGACTGGAAAGAGAGCTCTAGCAAAACAGAGAATGCACTCATCAGCACGTTTTAACCGTGAGTAAGCTATGAGGTGAATCAACACTGTGATCTGTCTGTTATTACCTTCATCATTTAGGCTCTGTCCTTGTTTGGCTTACGTGATTCACATTTTCAACTTTCATCTTCAACTCACTTTCAACCATGTCTCACAGTCAAGTTTCCTCATTTGTGATTAACCCACATTTTTCCAAAACGAGTCCAAAAAAACATTGCTGTCCATGTATTTTTATCAGGGGTCCAAGCATCAGAGGTGCTGGAACCCTATTGTTTTTGCTGGGATTATTACTCTTGTGTATTATTATTCAGTAAAACCGGTTGTGGGGACTAATCTGTACTTGGTGCACAAGTTAAATTTTAATGGAAGGTAACAGGACTTGACAGTTTCCTTCAGGGAAAAGATTAATGTTGTGAACTACAAGGGGACGCAAATAATAAATGTGATTTAATTTCAATGAATGCATTTCATTGTATAACACATGAATCATACATTGCACATTCAGATAATTTATACCCATATGTTCATTAAATTGAGCTGCATCTGCTGATATGTGCCTCATTCAGTTCTGCCAATATCTTTTTGCACAAAATTGCGCAAATTGCACAAAATATTATCAGTAAGTCAGATTTTCGAACTCATCCATGGTTTTCCCATTCAGAGTAACAAGCTTGGTGCAAATTATTCTCTGGATACCTTTTCTCTCATAGTGAATAGCTGCACATTTATTTTTTTGTTCTTGGTTTTCAAGTTGCATGAGTTTGGTGTTGATAGTAATTTGTTGTTTCTGGATAAAACATTGTAACTTTGCCAGATGATCTCTCTCTGCAAATCAGCAAAATGATGATGCTGTAATGGATTTAAAAAGATGTATCCTTCAAAAACAGGTGCGAGACCAGCTTGTGACAGTATATTAATCATTGTGTAATGTAATGTGTTTTACTGAATAACTCACATATTCCACTACTTTATATTCATGTGTTCCTTGTTTGCAGCTGCAGCTTCTGATACTGCTGCTGATGCTGATGATTTTATTTGCAAAATTGGAAAATATGCAAAATCCACTTTTTCAAAATACAAATGAAAAAGTAATAATCAACTTGATAAACAAGACAAGCTCTCAATTGCACGGAGGTGCTTCAGTCGGGTCAACATGGCTTTGGGTCTGAATTGTGTGATGCATGCATGGACCCGGTTATAACTGCTTGCAATTATACTTTTCTTTCTCTAAATGTTGTATAATTACATTTGCTGAAGTGGTCACTCAGTACAGTCTGTACAGTCATTATTACCACATGTTGTTAGGTACTATCTCAACAAGCCCCTGTGTCCAGCCTCAGACCTCTCATTTCAGAGTCCTTCTCAGGCGGCCTGTGACTGACAGCTACCTGCTGGTCCTGGCTCCACTCCACGACAATCCAGGCCACACCAGCAATAATAACAGGAGGGATAGTGATCCTCTCTCAGGCCATGTTTTCCTTCAGCAGAGAGGATCTTCAAACACAGACCTCACAGCTGTGACAACATGAATGATTCAGGAGAGGGTTCACACTGAGGTAAATGGACAGACTGAGCTGCTGCCAAGGTGCCCTTGAGCAAGATCAGACTGTCATCATAGGGAAAACATCACACTCAAAAACATATTGTACAACGATCATACAATTTTCACTGTTAATGTAAATATATTTTCTTCATACCAACTTTTGTGATTTCAAGTTTTGCATTTGGAGTCACATTAGCAACTTATAAATAGCTAGAATAATAGAGTAGATCTGGACTGAAGGTGAATTCTAGCTGAATTAATATACTGCTGTTTCTTTGTTTTTTAATTAACTTCATGAAGGAAAATATATGCACATAGGTTTCTTTTTTCTTGTTCAATAGAGGAGGTCAATACCACAACACTGGCTTTATCCAACATGTATAATCATGTTATAATTGGTATTATGATCTAGGGAAGATCCATGTGTATGCTGTAAATGTAATTGCATGATTAAGTCTGAACATATTTTTATTTCTAACAAAGGAATTGCAAAACAACAACTGAGTTTAAATCAGTGAGACATTAACTCTCCAATGTCAAATACACCCCTATATGTTTTGATGCCAAAAACAGATGTAATATTTCTCAGATGGATACTTTAGGGATTGGGAGTGGATTGAAGGATAGATCCACCCAAGTTTAGTGAACTTCACCTTTAGCCTGACCTTGAACTCATGAATCAAGTTAAGTTTGCAAAGGTAACGATGAAATTAGGTGTTAAAGTGGAACGTCCTTAAAAATGTTACAGTACGGCACCAGAAACTTGTTCAGATACAAAATAACCCGTGTGTCAACAAGTGATCGGAAGCATCCAATTAATGCCTGTTTCTCTCTTGAAAGTAAAGGTCGGGCCAATCACAACAGCACAGGTTTGATACAATAATACAATGAGGAGCGCTACTGAAGCACTTTTCTAAACAACCAAGATGGCTGCCGCTGATGTGCAACTGTCTTCGAATCCCCTATCGAATTAGTATTAAAGTGACCTGTATTTTTTACTAAAAGAACAAACAACGGCAACAACATCAACTGCAGAGAGTTTGTTTGCTGTCTTTGCTGTTTCGTTTCTTTAGGGTTTAAGGTTTTGTTTACATCCAGCTGCACCAAGACAGATAAGATAAACCACACAACACCACAATTTGGAGCCAGAAAAAATGCAGGGATGTGACTAATGCCCACCGGCCAGTCACCTGATTTCCATCTGCACATCTGACGGTTTTCCAAATAACTGATTAAAAACAGATCTGAAAAATGACAACCTAAACACAAATAACTCCAATGAAGGCACTTTTAAGTACATGGAAGGGACAACATTTGTCATTACATACACATCGTCTTTACATACAGTTGTGTCCAGAGGTATTTTGGTCTGCGCCCTTGGAAATTGGAAATGTAAGCAATTCCAGACTAATTCTCATTTGAGAATTGCTTGGTGATGTCAGATGATGAACACTGCAAAATGTCTTATGGCTGTATATTTGTTTCTCCAGGTGGTCAATTTAGACCTTCACTGACTTCACCAAGAAACATATCAAACCTCATATGGGAGGCCAGTCAATCATAGCCTTGACAGCTGTTTTCATTTTGTTAGAGCTTGTTTCATTTACCTTTACATTTTGTTGCTCTGGTTGTAGGTCTATTCAGAGGTTCAAGAATCGGTCTGATGGTGTCAGGCTATTTTGACATTGTAACAGTGCCACAAAACCTCTTATGGTTATATATTTCTCTGTCAGGATGGTCAAATTCAGCCGTCATAGGTTAATTCTTGCCTTGACTTCACCAAGAAACACATTAGACTTAATACTGGAACCCAATGAATCATAGCCTTCAAAACATAATAACTTGAATGAGGTAGATTTACAATGTGACTGAAAAAGGTGGTACCAGTGACCAACCTTACACTTCAACCTGACCGCACCATTTCCTTTTTCACATTGCCATAATCACCTTTGTAGGTGTACAGGTCATTGCCTCAGTCTATGTGAGGCAGGGCAAAAGAATTAACACTAGAAAACATCCACTTTTATTCCCGATTCTTCTGATCTGTCAAGTTTGGCAGTAGCTAGAATACACTGTGGAAGAAATATGTTCTTTGGGAACTTTACAAGATTAAAATATGTCAAAACACTGACATGATACATTGAATATTTTGTACATGAGATAATGAACTGTCTGAAAACAGGTAGTTTATTAAACTGTTCGTGAGGTGGCATTTGTGAGGATTTTGAAGAAGTGATAAATCGTCCTCTCATCATTCTCTATTGTTTCTTAACAGCCCAGGAAGGAGACAGTAATATCTCTCGGGTGATTCTGGTTCCAGCGTTCAGACAGCTGAGAAGCGTCTCTCCTGGGAAGCAGCTGCTCATAAAGTCAACTCCAGCTGGAAGTGTCTGTGCTGTCGCCCGATTGAGACCGTTTCTCACTTTGTAGCATCTCACTTGGCCAGAAAAGAAAGATGTGAAAGTGTTCTGTTTCTACTCAACATATTTGGCACAGTGCTGCGGTACAGTACAGACAGCTTTCTATTTGTTTCATTATTTGGATTTGTGGTTTGACTTTTGCTTTGGATTATGCTTGGGGTGTGTAGACAGATTTATTTTCTTTTCCGTCTTTCTTTTTCTTTCTTCGACATGCAGGGAACCGCTGCCAGTTTCCATTTAACTCCTATACATTTACTCCAGAAAATGCACAGCTTCCTTTAGCATCATCACCACTCACATCACATCATAGCAATGTGTCGCTAATAGAGACCAGATGCTGTCATGTTTATTAATCATTAGAAGAATAAGCTTGCGTTCCTTTGAGAGGCAGTGACGTGACAGTGACCAAAACATCCAGTCCCGTTTCTCAGCATTATGGACAATGCATGGACACTCAGCGTACTGTAAAATATCATGTGTGCTCCCCCCCCCAAGTTTTCACCACCTCCAGTGTGATGCATCGTAAAACATATATTTTCCCTCCCTTCCCTGTCCAGCTGTGAAAATATTTTCTCTGTCAAACATCTGTTGGTGGAATGTGGGGACCAGGCCCACTTCCTGTCAGTAAAGCTGCAGAGTGGTACACCTCCTGTCCCTCGCCACCCTCCCTCCCACCCTTTCACTCAACCTACTGCTGGCCAACACTGTTTCCCATAGGAGGTTCCCAACCCAGCCCTGTGCAATTCCCAGTGTCCTTATACTCACTTTGTCAAGAACCAGTGGTGCAATGGAGATCTCTAAACTCCCCCATGTACTGCTCTGGAAAAAATTAAGAGGCCACTGGTTTTATTAGTGATAGGGATGGGTTAGGTTAGATGGGTTAGGGTTAGGGCTGGGATTAGCGTTAGGCTCCATCACAAAATGCAATCAACTGTGCACTGTTTGATTGCTTGTGACCCTCTATCTTCCTCTTAATTACAGCTGAATCAGAAAACATTTTTTATTGAACTTGATTACTGAAGAGCAGGCTGTCTTATCTTTGTTGTCTTGGCTGTTCCTGGGCAACTTTTAATTTCAAGCCCTTCCTGGTACCATGGAACTGCAGGAACTAATCTCATGGTTCCAACAACGCAAACCATAGACTGTCCATAAAAAGTGGACGGAGCTACTGTGTCATCACCCATTGGTTTTTGAACCGGCACAGCCAGGAGTTTGCTTTTGGCTGTTGCCATGTTGGCTCCTTGGAGCAAGAGGTGACCGTATTCAGAAAAAAAGACAGAGCTCTGGAAACATGAGGGATGATGGGTGAGCTAATGCTAACACTAGCTTACAGACATGTTAAAGCAGCAAACGTCATCAAACATTTGCATAACAAAGCCACGTGATTGTCTTGTTAGTGTAACTCATTAAACACAACTCCAGTCGAGCTGTCTCTAAAAAAATGTAATATTTTATTCAATTAACAAAATCTTAAAAATGGGTCAACAGATTGGAGGGTCCAAATAAAAGAAATGAGACCAGAATGACTCCTGGGGAAAAAATTATTGACTCCCAATTTTTTATCTGAACTAAAGGTCAAAGGACACAGTTTCAAAGTGGCAGCTCGTTCTGAATAAAGCATAAAATAGTTACTTTGTAGCTTATTTTTTTCTAGCTTTTTTGCCTGATATTCTTGGTTGACCAAAGCCAATTTTCTTGTAGAAGTTAGTTAATGCAGTGCTAAAAGCAGCTAAAAGTATCAGATACAATATCAAATGTAATAGGTAATGGGTAGGTAGACCATTAGGGACATAGGTAATGTCATAGGTAATGACATAGGTAATGTCCCTAATGGTCTGCTGGATGAAATAATGTGTCTTGACAATATTTTTGTCATGC
>JAPQRN010000017.1:17576618-17588538 GCA_037367275.1 Coranthus polyacanthus
TAAATCTTGGAAAGAGATGTGCAAATATAAAAGCTTGAAAAATGAATACGATAAACTACCACAAAACAGGTAAAGTAATTCACTTGTTATGTCAGGTCTGGTCACATCTGCCTTTTAAACACGATAAGGTTTTTCAGATCTGGATCGTGCTTGTTAATGCCACAGCTCACTTCTCCACTTGCACATGTTCCACCAAAACAAGTTCCCCCTTAGACTCTTTCAAAAGCTATGGCCACTACATCCTCGGTTTAGCACCACAAAAAACAATTGTGACTGGTTTAAAGAAATGCAAACAAGTAAGAGAGATTTTTCCCATATTAGTAGAAACTCAAAAAACTCAGAAAACTTCAGAACAGGAATGGGACAGGTTCACTCAGTCATAGATTAGGGTGAAGTAAGGAACAAAGAATTCAGGTAAGGTTTACTGGAATGAACGAGACAACCTTGCAGACAGTGAGTGTGGAGCAGCAGCTTTATTGCAGAAGACAAACAGGTGGAGAGAGCAGGTGTAGCTAGAAAACAACAAAGAAAATGCAGAAGGAGGAGAGTTATCCCTAACATTTTGGGTGAATCAAACAAAATGCTCTCCGCTGCAACCACAGATACAACCATAATAATGAAGCCTTTTGGCAAACAACTTGAACACAGATACAGATAAAAGATTATAAAATGCAATTTCTATCTTTGAATCACATTCATTTGTAAGTAACATCTGATTGATGATTTTTGACCATGAAAGAGAAATGTGCTCTTGTTAGTCCAGATGGTCTCTCTGTGTACGACAGCTATAAAATGAAGAATGTTCAGCTGTGAGAGTTGATTATACAAGTCTCAGTGCGTAGATGTCTCCTACTAAGACGGGATGCTAATTTGCTAAAGTACAGTATATTAGGTATTTACTTGCTAACTGTCTGTGGTCTATCACTACAGATTCTTTCACATTATGGTAATTTCTTCCACTGTAGTAAGGTTGAATTTTTATTTAGCATGTAACGTCAAAAGGTTTTTAGTCATAGAGCTGTTTTAACATTAGCTGCAGTATACTTTCTGACCAGCAGAGTGCACACTTATCAGATTAGCGCATCAGTCCTTATAATTCCAAACAAAAATCTGTATCTGTCCAAATGCAGTATGTGTTTGAGGTTATACGTGTGAGAGTGTGTATTTTAACAGGCAACCCACTTTGTACTGAATGAGTCTACTAGTAAGTGTGCACTTTGTGTCTCTGTGAACAGGATACAGTTGTGTCCTCGTAGTGTCGAGGAGGGGGTTTTCCTGTTCCCATAAGCGTCTCTGTTTAGTATCCACACTGCTATCTGTCATGTAACTCTTCACACTTCCTCTCTCACCTCTATATGTTGAGTGTTGCGTTGACAGACGACATCCTGCGCTGAGTAACGTCAGGGTCCATCGTCCAAGGTTATGGCATTAAAGACATCTCCATAGTATTTGACGTTTTGTGTTAGTCATAATCTTTTGCTAACTTTTATTAGTCAAATCTCTAAAATGCTAAATTAATTGTCTTTTTAACAGCAGAAACATTATAAAATTGAAGCCCATGGCAAACAACTTGAACATAATTTTTCAGATACTTATTGCAAAAAGTTTTATCATTGAAATGTATGAATTTGTTTGACCTCCTGCCCTTTCCCTAGTTCCTTATCCAGGTTAAAGTTTTTAATCTCTTCTTGCAAAAAGTTGCAAAAGCTGCAAAATCAACAACCTTGTAAGCACTCATACATGTATTATTTAGCACTTCTTACTTTACTGGAAAGTAGAAATGGAATAAGTTGTCCCCAGAGTCCCAGAGCAGCAGTCTGCAGATGTCTAGCTGTAATGTAATGTATAGCCCATCTAAAGCAGATTCTGTAGAGAACCACAGCAGCTGTACTTGGCTCGCTCAGCGCTGCCGTAACCTGTTCTGTGTGGGATACTTCTTCAATTCTCACATTCACAGCTGTGCTGTAACGTAGTATCACAGCCAAGTGTATTTTCAGAAAATAATTTCCTCTATACTAATTTTCTCCCTAAAATCTACGCCCTGTAAAACCTTGTTTTCCCTCTTTGTTCCCCCTCAACACTGTAGATGTAAGGTGGTGTTAAAATAATAAAACCCCATATACTCTGTTCAGTGGCATCATGAATTATCAGTGTTTTCTAGCTTGTCAGTGGAGCTAAAGTATTCAAGCATTAAATTAAACATTATAATCCATATTTAATGTTAATCCACCACTTCATCAATTAGAGTTAAATCTAAAAAAAACTTTTAAAAAACTGACAAAGTCTGTTTGAGACACTCAGAACTTCCATTCCTACTGATCTACACTGCTTTTGATGCCCAGCGTAATGATACATTTGAGTTCATCTTAGGTGGGATACTTTATGTAACACTTAAGTATTTTTTCTCTTATTAGTTGACTTTTTTATCTTCAGAGTTGCTCTAGAGTTCATGAATTAGAAATTAGAACTTTGTTGATCTTTGAGTGTTGGTTTACTCATCAAATTTGAGGCGACTGCATTTGACAACTTGTGTAACTTAATCTGATAATGCTTGTGCTGATATATCATAAGGCTTTCATTTTAATAAAAATAATAAAAATTACATGAGCATTTTAATGAAAAGCAAAAGCCACGCATCTCACCGGACTCAAACCCCAGTCCCACAAGTGGGAAGCCGACTGCTTATCCATTAACCACAGAATAAACACTATGCGGCAGCCCTACATCAGCTATGCAGCCAAATAGTCAAGTGGTGTTTGGTTTCATATTCCGTTAAATTACATTCCCTGTGTAAAACACAGAGGTGTAGGAGACTAAACGGAGGAGTAGAGAAAGACAAAACTGTGTTACCTGTGTCATTTGGAGCAGGTTAATGTCTGCTTTACGTCCATTCTGATCCTGAAAGCATCTGTATCCTGTCTGGATCTCACTTATGGCCACTTGGCAACGCAGCGAAAATCATCCAATCACATAAACACAAGAAAATAAAAACTATTCTGACTGGTACCGGGGCGCGAATATTTGCGCCCTACGGTGATTCTTTAATCCTCCAATGAGAGCATAGCCTCATGTCACCTGTTTTAGGAGCCACATACACATTCATTTGGCCAGCGCCGAAGTGATTACACAGAAATGAAGTAAATACAGTTATAAACAACTTCAATAAATGTTGACATAAACTACAGGGCACAGGACGAGGCATAATAATACTAATCTAAGCATTTCAGAGATATTTTTTCTAAAATTACTGTGTTTAATATTATGTTGAAATAGCTCTTCTTCTCCAAGTAATTTTAGGTGGGGCAGCTCCCCTGCGCCCCCTATGGACCAGCTGCCACTGGCTGCAGGTATACGTTATAAGAAATACAATAATAAAAAAAACATTTTCAGCCTCAGGATCCTCTTATTTTACCATGAGTTGTATTGACAACAGCTTGGACTCAGATGAGCAGATGAAATTTTTAACTTTACCTTTGGGGAAACCCCCTGCCAGCAATTACACATGTGATTTGTAGAAGTCAAATCTGTAAGCTAGTTTCAGTTTTCAGCAAGGACAGCTTACGTGAGTGGAGATTAAATCGGCCCTTTTCCCACCAAGTCAGACCTCTGCTCTGCATTTTTGAAATCGCTCTCACACACCCCCTCCTCTTTACATCTGTTTCTAATCAACAGTCGCTGCCAAGACTGCAATAGACTTTCCCCCTGTAGAGGCAACTCACAAACTGAGAGAAAATGCAGAGCAGTGTGTAAACAGAGCCGCGAAAGTAAGAGAGAAGAACTGTACTCTGAACCAACAGGAATTTGACATTGGTTTCAAGTCATGATTACAATCTTAAAATATGAATGATATACATGCAGCTGATATTACTCTTTTTTAATGCTGATATTGAACACAGTACGGTCCTTAAGGAACGTTGTGACTTGTCATAGCACAAAAAGCACACGTACAACAAAAGCCCTATTCACACAGGACTAGCATAACCTGCAGACTTCCAGTGATTTACAAATGAACCCCCCACATCTGTATTTCGTGCTACGCATTCACTCAGGATAAACAAAGTCTGTTTTTTAATTTACTGACATTATCCCCCGATTCTAATGTCAAGGCTGAAATGAAGTTGAGCAGAAAAAACATGAAATATGTTGTATTCATACTGTCTACAATGAAATGCAAGTCAAAGGACATTTAAATATCACTGCTTTCTGTTTTAGTTTGCATTTTCCATACTGTGCCATGTATTTCTTATTCAGGGTTGTACAAGGGCCTTTGAAGTAGCAAAAGAAATGCAGCATTCCTTGGTGTCATTAATTATACCCTGTGCTTTTCCCACTGTGACAAGTCAAAATGCCCACTGTCAAAAACAACTGTTTTAATGACTTTCAGAAACAGACTATGCTTCATTTAACCAACTGATTGGCCAGGTGTATATAAAAGGAGGTACAAGGTCTGCGTTTTTTCATGCTTCATCAAGCGACTTCTGTCACTATTGATATTGTTCTGGCCCCTCCTCTTCGGAGTATGCAGGTAATGGGTTTTTCACCATGATGTGGTTACACCTGTTCACGTCCACTAAGGTTAACATAGATCAGTTTGAACCCTAGACTCCACATCTCCTGTTTTATTGGATGTTTTTTTTTCCATTTTTGTCACCGACTAAACCAAAACACCAAACGTTGCATATATAACTAGTGTGACCGTGTGTCCCGCTTAGTATTGGACTGCACAGCATTTTTATCCTTTGTCCTCACTTTGTCCCACATATCGAGACAATGTGCACATTTAGATTTTGAAGAGAATACACGATTAAAGTCAGGTTACGATCCAAATGTGTCACAAATTTTACCAAATCTGTAGTCGACGTATCGAGTAATCGTTGCAGCTCTAAATAATTAATGTTCAAATTCAGAAGGACCCATAGAAGTTCTTATACAATGCTTGTTAACATTATTATGTGTTTATAAGACTATACAGATGTTAATAATAACATTGTAAACAGATTTATTGTTACCTACTAGTAAATGCATAATAAAATATATATTAATCTTAAAGATTCTGTATGGAAGACTCACATGTTGTTTTGTCTATTTAGCGCTGGGAACTGGTAATTAGTTAACCCCATTCCTAAGCTCATGACTGTCTCAGGTGTCTACATCCATGACAACAGCCTGTACACTGATTTCTATGTAGAGGACTTCTTCATCTCCGCTCTTCCGCTCCATTAACGGCAACATTAGCTGCCATTACCTCAGAAATGCAGTCGGCTAACGTCAAAAACCGACAAGGTCCCGGCAAAACACGGATTCCAACACGAACTTCATGTAGCAAACAAGCACATGTAGATCTTCCCTATTCGCACATCCTCGAATGAACATAACATAATAAAGCAACTTAAAAGCTTTGTAAATGTTTAACACTGACAGTGTATTAGTTAGTTAAAAATCAGTAAATGTGTTTACAATACGGAAAACTCTTAAAGCTTCTATTGATGTTCTTGCGCAGTGTATAAAGTGCTTATAAATGTCTTAAAATGTCTTATGAACACATAATAATGTTAAATAGCCTTAGAGAACATAAGGGCATTATCTATTAACTCATGTTTACTACAAGAACCTTAATATAAAGTGTTACCAATACAGTAACATTTGTGAGTTCTTCAGAATGTGTGTGTGTGGATTACATAATGTGGCTAAATGTGATGTCTTCACAACTAAAATTAAAGTTATCATTGTTAGTTTTTCCTGACGTTATACTTTAAACTGTCTTCATTACCCTATTTCCTCAAATAATCACCCGTATAAGCCTGTAAGTGTAATTGTAAAACACAACTCATTTTCATACCATGTTGAATGTCTAAAGTTAAGATGTGTGCTGTGCCTGGTGAGTGTGTGGCAGTAAAGGGCCGAGGTGTTTGTTGTGATAGAGGTTATAGTTTTCTCTAGAATGTGTGGAGCGTGTAAGGAGACACCGCAGGCCGAGGGAAGCGGCCTGACCTCTGACCTCCCGGCTGAAGCTGCCGTGCCTGCTGCCTTCTTCTTCTTCTTCTACTTCTTCTTCTGTGCTCAGAACGAGTATGTGTACGGTCCACTGCTTGTTTAATGTGTTGGAGAGGTGAGTGTGACAGACCTGGAGGTTCACTTACAATGTGTAGCTGTTATTGTCTGACTGCAGTTTTTCCTCCGTCTGCTTTGTTTTCAGTGATTTAAGGGCAATAATAGTCAAAAATATGCACTTTATTTCTCCAACATCACTGTAGCCTGTTGATACAAGGCACTGTCCACATAGTTTATATCTAATACATTTTTCCAAAAGGTTTTTTTTGTTTTTTATTGTAATTCACCACAATATTTTGGCATTACTTTTCTCTGGTAAGGAAAAGCATAGCGAAAGTGCAGTCTATTTAATAAAGCACTATAAAGAATTTATTAACCTTAATAAGACATTGTTCTTGCTTTAGATCCAGTTAGTGGCAAAAAGCATAATAACTGTTAATAAGCACATAACAAAGGATTTATTAACCTTAGCAAGGCATTGTCTCTGTATATCTCTTAGCTGCAAAAAACATGGATAACTGTTAATAAGTGCATTATTAACTGCTCAGTAAATGTTTATCAATGATATCAAATGTAAGTTAAACTCAATAAATGTGTTTGTAATGCTATTATGTTATTAACAACAATAACAAGTTCAAAAGGCTTTTATTAACATCTTAACTGGTTATAAACTCCTCAAAGTTCCTCGTAAATATGGATGCCATAAATCTGTCTTATGAATCTGTTAATAAGCATCTCATGAGGGTCTTACTGCCTATTAACTAACCCCTAAATACAAAGTGTTACCCTATATACAGACATTGAACTGCAGAAAGTAATAACATTTTAATTTATGGTAACAAGTCAAAATATATTAATCAGTAACATAGCAAATACAATTAGCAAAAATGAATTGCATTTTGTTTTGTGCATATTTTTATCATCTTCCATATACTCCTATATCTCCATATGAATAGTGGGAATGTGTCAGTAACAGACTGTGGTTATGGCAAAGCCTTAGCCATTGTATTGAGAAGGATCTTGTGATAGGCACACCGCAGCCCTGCGGATGGGTTTGTCCCTGTTGTTTTTGGCTCAGAGGGCAGTGTTGCACCATGCCTGCTGTATCACTCAGCTGCCAGACCCAGCAGTGGCTTTTGCTCACATGAATAGCCTTAGCTGAATAGGTTGGCAAAGAAGACCACCCGGGACATCCTCATCCCTTTGTGGAGAAGTGAAGGATACTGTGCTGCCGCTGTGAAAACCTCCCTGAATACGACGGTGGCCTGTGCGTGATCCATGGTGTTTATACTGACCCTGTGCTGAGAATACCAATGTGCAGAGGGCCAAACAAGGAGAAAGGAAACTCCTCTTCATCTCAGTGAGCTGCTGGAGTAAACACATTGCGGTTCAGTTAAGCCTAACATCAGCTTTCTGGTGGTTAGTGCGTCTCTGTGCCCTTTTACATTGCATGGAAGTGTTTTATAAAGGCTGAAATTTGACTCAAAAAGTGCATAACTGAAGTCTACAGTTGCTCTCAAGCAACTAACACCAGCAATTAACTCTGTTATGGCACCACAGTCTTTTCATGAGCCAGGTAAACTTTTTTTGGCTAAAAGTAGAGTGAATATATTAATCTTCTGGCTGGGTTTCACTAACAAGGATGGATTTAATCCAAGATTAGGATTAGGTCTAATCAAAGTTAAGCAAAATTAGGTTTAAAATGAATAAATCCAGATTTAAAACTAAGCAGCGCTTTGTTGCACAATCGACAACTAATCTCAGTTTAGTACATCCAACTTTATTGATGTAAACCTAAACTAAATAGAATTTAATCACTATGGAGATGCATTGTTACCCAAATTTCATTAAAAAATAAATACATTTCCATAAAAGAGGAAGGAAATACATTAACTTCCAGCTGCTCTGCATTCTGTCATAAAACGATACATTGTTTGCTAGGAAAAACAGTTAGCTGATTAGCTTACTCAATATTAACTCTAAACGTTCTCAATGTTGAGCTTGTTTTAAAGCTTGCTGCTACTTGATTTAAAGAGACGTGTTTGCAGCAATTTACGGTTCAACATGATTTCATCAGGTATGAAAATTCGTCTTTGTTGGTGGAACCCAGCCTTAGCTTTTCAGCTTATAGAATTGTGTGCCCCACACACACCGTTTTGTTGAGAGTAGCTAAGGTGGAGCCTTGTTTTGGCCTTGTTTTGCTCTTGTGTAGAGTTAAAACGACATCTCTGCCATACATAACTGGAATGTGACAACCTGTTTATTAGTCACTTGAGACATATAACTTCCACATGGTCCTATGGGTTAGCACCACATAACTTGGACGTATTTGGAACTGCTTACAACACAGTCTTTGTAGAGACCAGAGCAAAAAAAAGTGTCTTCAAACTATTTTCTCAGCTAAGAGTCATGAGATACAGCACGTGCATAATAACACATGAACTTTCTAAGCAGCCTTTACAGTCTACACAACGATGGAAGAAGTATTCAGCTTGTTTATTTCAGTTTAAGTACTAATACACACTGTGAAAACACTCCACTACAAGTAAAAGTCCTGCATTCAAAACCTTACGTAAGTATAAAAAGTCACAGTGGTCATTGCGCAGTAAAATGGTTCCTGTCAGTGTTATACTATTATATATATAGTGTTTTAGATTTATTTTACTGCTGCATTCATGTTAGATTTTACTGCCGTACATGTTTATGGTTGAGCTCATTTGAACTACTTTATACTGTTGGGTAGTTTAATCTACAGCAATACATCATTTTCGACATATATTTTGCATCGCTGTCCTGTGAGAACCACATATCTCTAAAAAGTCAACTTTTCATGAGCTCAGAAAAACAGGCTTGTTTTCAGCTCTGTGATCATGCATTTTCCAGTGAATACGAGAGGGTTTTGAAAGACGTAGTTTAGCTTCAAAGTGCTTGCATGCTTACATGAAGTTGGAGTGCCAGTTGTTTGTTGACGTTAGCCAACTTCATTTCAAGCTAACGGTAGCTACGCTGAGGATCAGAAAGACCAGAAGAGAAGCACTGATGAACTTGAGAGCGGGTCTAAGGAAAAACTGACCCGAGTCCTCTACATAGAAGTCAGTTTACAATCTGTTATTGAGTCAGCAACGGAGACAGGCATTAACTTAGAATTGGAGGTAGCTAATGTCAACAAATGACTGACTCCCAGCATAAAACAGACTCCAACAGAAAGTTCATGTAAGTGCACAAGCATATGAGAATCTTACATATTTAAAATTTGAACTCAACCAATAAAGGAACACTTCATCTTTCAGTTTGGTTTTCACTGGACAAGAAAGGGATGAAAAAAGACTAAGCTGTCAATAAAATGCGATGGAGTACAAAGTACAATATTTGGCTCTGAGGTGTAGTGGAGTTGAAGGATAAAGTAGCATAAAATGGAAATACTCAAGTAAAGTACAAGAACCTCAAATTAGTAGCACAGTACATAGTTATGTTCCACTGCTGTTAGGGAAGTACTATTATTCGATTCTAATAATATGTCCTTTGTGCTGGAAGTGTCCGGCTCAGACTCTTCCTGTGAAAAACCTCACACAGCATCAATAAATTTAGCAGCTTTTGATGGTGCGACCTTGGAAAACAAACAGAAAACTCAGTCTGGGGCTGCGAGTAGGAGCTGGGCCGGGATATCGCAGCAGCTGTTTCTTTTCTGCCTGCAGAGTGCAGAGTGAGTGTTGAAGCTTTTAGACCCTCTGCCCACCCTGACTGAACAGAAGGGGAGGGGGAAAGAGCAGAGCTGAGGGAGGGAGGGGTGCTGCCTGTTGAGCCCAAGGTGAAAGGGTGCCATGGACCTGCAAATGGAGACGAGGAGCTAACACTCAATCTGGCTTTGCCAGTTGGGGGGTGGGTGGGTGTCTGCACTTTGGATGGGTGCACTGTCTGCCTCAAGCCTGCCTTCTTGCTCTAGAGACAGAAGCTCTCTGTTCATTTGCCTCTCTTGTCTTTCCTCCTTTCTCTTCGCTCTCTCAGTTTCCAGCCTTTCCCATCTGTATGTGATTTAGTCACAGGCTCAGGGGAGAGGCAAGTCCGCTAGGGGAGAGGAATCAGGAGGGAGGGAGGGAGGGAGAGAAAGGGAGGAAGTCTACACAAGTTTGTTTTACAGGACTTCAGCACAGGGCCGGGACTGTAGGCGGGACCGGGTGCCGCATCTGGAGGTCAGAGCAGTGGAAAAGTGAAGCCAACGGGTGCAGCGGAGCAACGGGAGCTGCCCAGAGACTTCACTGTACAGCCAGGAGACACTGACAGAGACACAGAGAGAGAGAGAAAGGCACGATCAGTGCTCCACTGGGCAAAACATACTAATATGGCTGCTAAATCTCTGCCCTGCCTCTGCCTTCTCTGCATCCTCTCAGGGATTGCCTACCCAGCTTCTGCCGCCAGACTTCGGGAGCAACAACAGTCCATTCTCAAAGTAAGAGTTCTTGTTTTATCTGTGCTTTGGGCTGATAAACTACGAACGTGTTTAGTTTTTAAGCTAAGTGGCTGATGTCCACAAGTGTTGGATGGATGAGGCAGTTTTCTGAGTTTTGGAAGTGCTCAGTTTTGGCTGTCTGGACAGTTCTCTGAAGACGTCTGGGCTTTTGATACTTCACAATGGACCTGCTTTGTGTTCTTGTATGTGCAATGTGTTTGTGTCATCAGAGGTACCCCAAGGCTAAGGATATTAGTTACTGTCTCCAGCACTGTCATGCCCCCTCCTGCCCCTCCCTGACAGTTCTCTAATAGAAACCAGCTGCCAAAAGTTAAGCAACACCCTAGAGAGAAACAGCACAATAGACAGTTAAGGACATAGGAAGACATACAGTAAGAAAGGCAAGTGTTCCCTTGGCATCGTTTATGTCAGGATGTATGCTGTAAGGTCAAACATTTCCATTTTTCCAAACCCAATATTTCTATCGGGTTTGGCTGGCATTTTGACAACAGGGCTCTTGACTCTCTGTAATTACTTCTCTATGTAGTAGATGTTTTTGTTGAAGATGGAAGATTTATACTTTTACAGGAATCAGTAGCGTAGAACATGAACATGAAGCAGAGGAACCTATAATAATCTACCAATTTGGATGACATTGTTGCACTGTTGACTGGCTTCTTCAACAACTTGCAATATCCGCTCTTTTCGTGGAACCATAACCCTCAGCGAAGTTAAGGGAACGTTCAGTTAGGATTAGGGTTAGGCTTATAACAGAAGAACTGCAAGACCAAAATGCATGTTATTAGGCTCCATTTGAAAGGAAACATCTAGACTAGTACAACCTACAATTACAACTACATTAGCTCAAACATGACTCAAATGTAAGATGCTCTTCTTTTGTCATTTTTTGTCAGAGTAGTCTGTTTGCTCTATATGTGCATTTATCCTGCACAACACAAGAGTGTATTGTTCTGACACAAACCTATAATTGGCAGCATTTCAGATACTTATGCTCCAACTGTGTCTCCCAGAAATGACATTCATATGCAACTACAATACAATTTATTTCAACAACAGACTTAAATGCTGTTAATTGATGTAATTTTCAAGTAGCAAAACTGTTAATCCTGAATGCACAAGTAAATTGTGCATCAGATGGTTTTGACAGCAGCATTATTAAACTTTTTATGGTTAGGTTTATGGAAAGATACTGGGGCTTTGTTTGTTGACTCACAGTGTATTTAGTAATATTTAAACCAAAGCACATTCTCTTACTTATCCTAACCAATACGCTTTTATAGCCAAACACCTCTATTAAATGTTTTATGGTTATTTTTATGCACTGGCAGCACTTGAATAAGTTCAGAGACAGATGCCAGGGTTTGGTTTAACACAAAACAGTCTGCAAAGATGTGGTTTAAA
>JAPQRN010000017.1:17592913-17626169 GCA_037367275.1 Coranthus polyacanthus
CTGTTTTTTTCAGCACCACCTTATGCAACATCTCTGTATTTCATTGACTTGAATCAGGTCCTTGGCTGTCCTTCCATCTTCTTTCCTTTCCACGTAACACAAAATCTTCAGGGGAAAAAGCAATTTAGCTTCTACAGGACCAACAGTTTCTGTTATTTTGGAAATTCATTGAAGAATTTCTTTCCAAAATATGTGAAATATTGAGACAGGCTGCCTATTTCTTTAGCTTATGTAGTTTTCTGAGAGTATTGCATGCTCTGAGCAGCCATTTGTACTGTAACAGGTTGAACCTAATGTTATTAGTGTATGTTTGGACTAAAAGACACTTCCCAGGCCTCGTCCGAGACACCTGTTTGAAGATGCAGAGAGACTTCTTTAGAACCTGCTAGAATTATTCCATGATACTTTGATAGCTGACCAGTTAACTGTGAGACAAAATCTGTTGTGTAAGGGCGTGTCACACAGGAGGGTCTAATAAAATGTGACTTGTTAGTAATTTTGTCTTGCATGATGACTGAGTAGTTAACTGTATAGAAATGAAGTCTTGTTTTGAAAATGTAATAAGCAGTCGATAGTCCCATGCATCGTAAAAAATTAATTTGGGGTTTTTCTCTGAAGTTTATTTGAAATCATATTATAATTGGTTGGTTTGCGGGGTTTGCTGGGTCATTTTTACATCTATACAGTGTTAAAAGATTTTGATCCTTAATTTATCCTTCCTTCAATGCAATCTAAGACCAATATTTTGGATTTTGTCATGTTTCGCCAGCTGTCAACTTGCTCTGAGGTGTTTTTTTAGGAGACTGCATTGTGACTTAGAGGAAGTAATAATAAGCCTGCTATTTGCTGACTATTTCAGGTGACACTTTCCTCTTTTCTGTTATCTGTATATTACTGTTTTCAAAGTCCCTCTCGCTATGTGAAACAACAACAACCTCTAACCTAGCAACTACGCGCTGAAAATATAAGGCTTTGACAGAGATTTGGATCGTGCTGTGAGGCAGACTTGCTTGGTTCTTTGTGGTATTTTCTTTTGCCGTGATTCGCTTCCTCATGTGCAAAGGTTCCATCAAAACAAGTTCCCCTCCTGTACTTCCAAAAGTACCATCACTGCATCTTTAGCTTAGCATCACCCAAGACAATTGTGACTAGTTTAACCCCAAAAACCAGAAATACAAACAAGCCAGAGAGTTTTTAGGGTTCAGTCTGATCTTTATCCAGGCACAGCACTAAAACAAAGCGTAGTAATAGGACTGGCTATGCTAACTATAGTCAATCCAATACTAATATTTCACAATAGACTATAACAACACCATGATAAACTATAGAAGAAGTCCTGTGATCACATAAGGCACTAGGTTAAGGCTGTAAATATCTGTACAAAATTCAATGGCAGTCCATCTAATATGTGTTGATATATCTTGGTCTGAACTAAATGGGACCAGCTCACCATAAAAACTGACATGGTACCACTTTCATAGTAGAAAGAAAGTTCATTTTGTTTGGTTTTATTAAATTTTTCCTAGCACGTGTTGTAAGTACATGCCAACAAACAAACAAAAATATGCAACAGAAATGCTTTTAGGAAAAGTAATTGAGACAAGTTATTCTGCAGATGGGAAAAGCCAACACCAGCTGATTCCTGGTATCTGCTCTCTCACTTAGCCTTTGAATGAGCTACTTTAAGATATTATAACCAAATGGTCCGCCTTTTACTGCATTGTGTCCTTTCTCTAGCAGTGAGACTTAATGACAATAACATTGACACTTACCAAAGGGCATGTGTGGCTCCTAAAGGTATGAACTGAACCACGCCAATGAACCGCTAAGCTGTTTCACTTTTTGACTTAAAGTATGAACACTTCTCTTCCCACTGCAGGTGTGTGCGAAGGGATTTTTCCTGAGTGAGAAAAACGTTTGCTTGCCATGTAACTGCAAAGGCCATGCAGACTACTGTGAAGACATCACTGGCATTTGTATAGTAAGTTTTCATCAGTGGATTTCAGTATCACTAAAATTGCTGTTACTCACGTATGTCAATGCTCCTCACCTGTAATATTTCCACTGTCAGAACTGCAGGGACCACAGTACAGGTGATTTCTGTGAGATGTGTGAAGACGGCTACATGCTGGCTCCAGGCCGAGATGGACGCCACACTTGTCAGACCTGCGCCTGCCCCCTCTCTGTCCCCTCAAATAAGTAAGCCTGTCTGTTCTTGTTTTTCTGCTGCGTGTTGGCAAGCACTGTGTAATCTCTGAAATACTTTCCTGTGTGTGTCCGGCCAGCTTCGCAGTGCACTGTGACAGAGGAGGTGCCATTCTGCGGTGCAAGTGCCAAGAGGGCTACGCTGGGCATTTCTGTGAGAGGTCAGTGCTGAGAAACCTCTGAGCCAATCTGGAGATCATATTAATACAGTAATAATAATAATAATAATACAGACTATTCAGAAAGCCATGGACATACAACAAGAAAGTGGAAGAAGACAGAATTTGACTCTGTCAAGCTCTTGTTTTTATACTTCACACTTTTATTTCTTTTCATGTGAGCTAAAGACTGCACATGAACAATAAAATGCACTGTTTCTGGCCAAATGTTTCTCCTTTCCATTAGTAGCAAATGTAGTGAATCCCTTACAATTCCTTTTCTGAAATGTATAACTGAAGGAAAAATCAGTCACTTTGTTGGACTGGTTTCCTTCTGCACATTCATTATGCAAGCACACCCTTGTGTATAGGTTATTTAAACTCATCTTGTAAAACTCAGAAAATAACTTTGTACACTATCATTTAATAGAAGAAAATATATTAAAAAGAACTTTGGACATAAATCAAAAGGGTTGTAACTAAATTGTTCTGTGTAGCGATATTGTTATTCATCTGCAGCCTCTCCCATCCAGATGTGCTCCGGGTTACTATGGCAACCCAATGGCAATTGGTAACTCCTGCAAGAGGTGTGACTGTAATGGCAACTCAGACCCTAACCTGATCTTCAACGAGTGCCACAACGTGACGGGCCACTGCCAGCACTGCTGGGGAAACACCGCCGGTGCCAACTGTGAGAGGTGTGCCCCCGGTTTCTACGGCGACGCCATCAGCGCCAAGAACTGCAGAGGTGGGGCCAACAAGTTCATATTTAATACTGAGGGAAGAAAAAGAATGACAATTTAATGTTCCAAGGTTATGCTCAATAAAGGCACTGTAGTTTCTTAATGTTCAGTGAAACCCCAACTATTCCACTTGTGCAGCTTGAGCCAGTTACAAAGCTCGGAAAGTTGATATAGCATGTTGACACAGTTGTTCTGGCTCACTACTAAATATATGTGCCATAGACCAGTGACAGCAGTTGAGCATTCTTCCTGATCAGTGTGGCCCAGCATGTTGGATAGGATACGAAAAGCTTTAAAGGTATAATGTGTAATATTTTCACATTAAAAAGAGGCTACAATTATGTTCTATATTTTGTTAACTTGTGTACTTACATATCTTACTTACTTAACTTAGTTTACATCAAATGTTTCCAACAATGTTCAAACTCTGAGAAATCCATCATTTTATTCCATTCAACAGCCTCTTTTACTTGTTCAACTGTCGGTAGTGTTATATCCCTTCATAGGAAAAGACAGTAAACAAAATAAAACAAAATAGTTACACATGCCACGTGTGAATCATACGTCACACAATTAAACAGGATTATTTCAGCCACACCGTATTAATTGCATGCCATTTTCCAATTTATTAATACATTTCAATATCAGTCTAGCTTACTATAATGTGCAACCAGTGGCTAATGTGTGCTAATGTCTATGGTAATGCAACTGTACTAATACTAACTTACCAGGTCAACTCATCTAATGTTAATGGTTCAAAATATGTAAGGCTTGCGCATGACCGTGTGCTTAAACATGAAGTTTGTGTTGGTTTGTTTTGTGCTGGGAGCTGGTTGTTGACATTAGTAAACTCCAGTTCTATGTTAATGACTGTCTTGCATATGTACATCCATGATAACAGCCTTTACACTGATTTCTATGCAGAGGACTGGGGTCCTTGTGCTTGTTCGCAAATTCTCCAACACCTCTCTTGTGCTCTTCTACAGTGGCAACGGTGTATGACACTAGCTAGCATTAGCTTAGAAATGCAGTTAGTTAATATCAACTAATCACATTCTCCCAGCACAAAACAGACTCCAACACAAATGTCACGTAAGCACACGAGCATGTGCGAATCTTAGGTTATGAACCTTTCAGTTAGCATTTAACGTTAACGTTAGTTGCAGCTGGTGCAATAGAATGAAATGACAGAACATGAATATATGTCATAAATGTAATGTGTTTAACTTTAATACATTACCTCATCTCATGCCTGAATCACATCAGATAGATTTTCATTTGCAAAGGTGGTGAAAAATCCTACCCTACTTCATGACGTCATCCAACCGCATCTTTTATTTCTGTTTTGATTGAAAGGCCCCTACCAGCAGCGATTACTTACCATGCGTTTAAAATGATTTGGTTATATATGAAACTGAATGTAGTGATAGTGCTTCACTGTCATGTACTTGGGTACTTGGAAGTTTAAATGTAATCCTTAAGCCGCACAATGGAAAAAACAAGACAAGGTCACAATCAGGATGAAGGATTACCATATGTCTTTTCAAGACCCCGTGAGTCCAAAAATAGCCAATTCCACTGTGCTCGTGACATAATTTGACCTCCAGCATTCTGATCGCTGCATGTGTCCTGCGTCTCCTGCAGAGTGCGAGTGCAACAAATGTGGAACCTCTTCATGCGACGACAGGACAGGAGTGTGTCACTGTAAGCCAGGCGTCACCGGACGACTCTGTGACCAGTGTGAGGTAAGACGAGGCATGTGACCACAGGCAGTTTCTCAAGAGACTTTGGTTTCATATCCTGGCACAGTTCTCCTTGTCCTCTGCCATCATACTGCGCTTGGTAGAGCCTTTAATAACTAAACTTTCTACAAACTATTTCTGTAAGACAACGAGCTACAAAGAAAGAAAATCAAAGGTATTTGTTGTATTTCAAGCAATTGTTTGCTTGCATTTTTCTGTTTCAAACTAAATGTTCCAAATCTTTTTAGGTTTTTCTTTTGTGGCATAAAGCATATTGAGAAGGAAAATATAAATATATTCATAAAGTTTATCATGTGAAGTAGGCTACAAATGGTGATGATCAACAAAGTGCTCATCCATCTTCCAAGCTGGTGCAAAATCGGAAGGTTGTCTAGATTTATTAATAGTCAGACATATTTATGAATCCAAGAATGAGCAGCACAGTTTCTTCTGCTGTAGAGATCAGCAGCAGGTGTTTGTTTTGAAATTCATAATCCTTGCAATCATGATATACTCTACAGCCCAACATAAGCAGAAAATGTATAGAAGCTACAGAAAACACAGGAACACTAAACAAAAATCTATTCCTTAAGAGGTGGGCCTGATCCTCACTGTAGATGGACTCAGCCCTCCCCATTTAAAGCATAGGTTAAGTGTAGAACAGAGTAGACATGTTCAGAGGTTCAGTCAGAAAGCTCCTCACTATTTATAGTGCTAAAGGCAACCCAGTCACTGGAATAAAATGTTGCCATTATACATGTCTGCAAATCATGGATACATACAATCACCAAAAATACATTTTGACAATATTTCTAAATATGTATATGGCAACGTTACATTGTTTCAACCAATTATGGCACTTTTGATAGGGCCGTAAATTTCAGTTGACCAAAGACAACATATTTCTTTTGTTTTCACGATATTGCTACAGTATTATGATGGTATTATTACATATATATAAAAAGCAAAAAAACATATAAAATCTTATGGTTAGATGTAGGTACCGGCAGCACTTGGTTAGGTTTAGGGAAAGATACCGAGGCATGGTTTAATAAGGAGAGTCTACAGAGATGTGATAAAAAATAATGTAATATTTAAATGGATCTTTTCCAAACCCTATAGCCAAAACACTTTAATTGCTTAACCCTAAAAAACTACAGGAGTTGAGATGTAAACTCCAGTCTCTGGATTTTGTATTTCTACCCCAACCACCTATTTAGGAAAGGCAAAAAAAGATCAATGACAAATTATGTTGAGAGTATAGGTCTTCCGTGGTTTTACAGAAATGTACAATGGCAACATTTTTGTGGTGAACATTTGTGATGATTGGGTTGGCTAAATGATATTCTTGAACTTGAACTCTATAACTTGAACAGCCGTTTATTAACTAACAGTGCTTTCATTCATGGAATCTAGGAGGGATACTCGGGTTTCTCCAGCTGCCAGGGCTGTCGGAGGTGTGAATGTGGACCAGCCTCTGTTCGGCCCACCTGCCATCCCCTCACCCACAGCTGTCCCTGCCGCCCGGGGGCCGGGGGTCGTTACTGCGAGCGCTGCCTCCCCGGCTACTGGGACTACAGCCCCTCCGGCTGCCAGAGTAAGTCAGCCTCGTCGTATATATGACATGTCTGATGTTCACATGGGCTCGTGAAAGTAAAACCCCCAACATTTGTCTTAACATTCACCGCAGATATTACTTTCCCAGAGGAAAACGGTGCACTCTGTCCTAACGTTCCCACACCCACTACCGCAGTAGTACTCATGATGTCAGAGAGACATCTGCTGAAAGCGGTGACCCTGTGGCCACGGAGCTGAATGACATCACTATCACAGTCCGCATCTACACACACACACACAGCTGTCAAAAGCATGAGTCCCACACAAGACAGACCTCAAGACAGATGTGCTGGACCGAAGCCAACACGCCATCTGTGGATTTCATATACTGTATATTTGTTATCCCCACTGACCGGTTTCCAGCTGATCAGCCATTTAAGCTGATGTGCAGAATCTCCTGTCTTTAACACACTGTATGATGAAGTGTGCGTTTGTTTTTTCACAGAGTGTGACTGTGAGAGCGGCCACTGTGATATGCACACTGGGGAGTGTCTGACAGAGGCTGCAGTCAACCTCTGCAACATCAGTAAGTACAGGACACATTATCAGCTCCTCCATCACAGCAGAGTTTTCTGAGGAACAAAAGACAAAGGATCACATGCGTATACACATATTATGTATAGCCAGTGTTGAGGAATAACAGAATACATGTTATGGCGTTAAATATGAATACCTGCAGTTAGGATTTAAATACATGGTAATCCCAATACTCATATATCTCATCATAATTATGAGATCCTGACCTCTTAATTTCAAGAAAAGATCCTGTGATTATGAAATAAGAAGTTAAATGTAGTTACCAGTCATCACATAACATAGAATGTACTGAAAACAAGAACCATGAGTTCAGTCAGATGCGTCCACTATCCTTGCATCATAATCTGTTCATGCAGTTCTCTCAATTTCTAGCAGTTATGAACAAAAATATAGCCTGAGTTTCACTCAAACATTCCATGTTATGCAATGATGATTAAAAACTAGGCTGAACTTTTTTCACAGTGATGAGATCCTGATCTTGTCATGTTAAGATAAGGAGTCTAATTTATGTTTTCTTTAGTGAATGCAATGCACTAAAATACATAAATAATACTTAAATTCATAAAGTCATTAGATTACTTGAAGGGATTACTTCTTTCAGTTTGAAATTTAAAAGACGTCACTAATTTCCCACAAGCCCCTGATTCAAAGCAACGTACAAATGCGTATCTGGAATGCATGTGTATCCTGGAAATTCAAGCATCATTTCACATTCATACAGGGCAGAGGGGACTGCAGTATTATTATTGCGCAGTGAGACCCCCGCTTGCCATGTTTTTCACTTCATGCTGTGTGAAAAACAGAGAAGGTAAAAAAAAAAAAAGAAGCCTCTTCTGGTGCTGATTTTATTTTTAAAAAAACAAAATGTTCTACAGTGGAATTCAGTTTCATTTTTATTGTTTACTGGTTTTCACTCCAACTCGATGCTGTGGGAAAAAATGGTCTCTTTTTGTCAGATAAAACATCACACTTCTTTTGTGTTTCCATATACTTATATCTAACATCTCTGCAGCAAGTGTTCATAGACATTCAGAGCGACTCCTGGGTTCAGTCTATTTTAGATAACACTTTAAAGTGAACGCCACATTCATTCACCCTGCTACATGCAATGATAATGCAAGACAATGTTGAAGAAGTCCAGAGTATTTAAAACATGAAAAATCGAATGGAATACATTACAAATGACATTTAAGGGCATGTAATCTGTGTGTAGTAATTAACATTTTGAAAGTAAACCTCCCATCACCTCGTACAGCACATACAAAAGGAAAAGGCACGTTACAAATCCACTTGTCCTCCTTCGTCTTAGGTTGTGATGAGTGCATCTGGCATCTGATCGGAGACTTGCGGTTGTCCAATAAGACTCTGGACCAGCTGAAAGTGGGAGTGTTGAACATCTCCACGGGGGCTGCTGCTAATGACAGACTCAAATACTACAACTACACTGCTCATCGACTCCAGGTTCATAAACATTTCAAAATGCAAGAATGAATAGAAATGTACTGCACGTAAATACAAATGACTTCTGCATGACTTCTGAAATGTTTTGAAGGGATTTTTCACACCGAGAAATAGTCCTACTATCCCCTCCTAACAGCAAGTTTATAGTTCTGGTTCTGGCTACCCAGCCCCATATGGCAAACAGGCACATTTAGTGACTATAGTGAATCATACATCAGCTTAATAGCAAGATATACAGTATTTCTCAAGAGTTCGTGAGAGCATAACTATGATGGTGTATTAGGGCCATTGTTGGTAATAAAGAACATTTTTGGGGACGGGGAAGAGGGCGGTAATATGCTGAGAAGAAACTCCAGATTAAAGTTGTAAATTTACAATAAAAAACATGGCTATTCTGTGAGATGAAAGGGGTAAATTTAGGAGAATTTTTGGAAATCTTGGAAATGAATTGTTTTCCGTCACTCACAGACTCAGTTTCTTGGCTGGAAGAACAAGTCCTCTGTGATGAAGGTCCAGACCGGGGAGCTGGAGGAGGCCACAGATGCAGTGGTGTCAGACATCAAACAGCTGGGAGAATCGGTCAGTAACTCTTTACTGCACATTAGGGATTTCACAACACACAACAGCCTGTAGAGCTGGACCTGAAATGTTGAAGCTACAGTATTTCATCTTTTTTTTTTTTTTTACAAGACGGCTGTGTGTTGCAGCTCGCTCTCTAGTGTCTTCAGCCTCTGATTGTTTAGTTTGGGTGCTGGTTTGTTTCAGGAAAGTGTGGTGAAGTCTCTGGGGAACAGACTGGAAGAGGACACACTGCAGACCTTCGCCCTGGCTGAGCAGCTCAACACGAACCTCAGCGATCTCAATGTGCGCATTGAAGGTAATGGACATCTCTGCTCACAGCAAGTCAAGTCAAGTGTGCATTTATTGCCATGTACTATGAGAGATGGGGAACAAGGTTTCTGACTGAGACTGAGGCTTGAGAGAGACTTATCCTTATTTATATTATTGCAGGGATGACGTTGTTTTACTATAGAAAACGAGCCCTTATTGACCTTATGAGCTTTTACAGCTGCACGATAGTTAAACATAACCTGAGCACACACTAAGCTCTATGTTAGTGAGTCATATGTGACCATATGATTTGAACATCTGCACGTGCAATGTGGATGACTTGTGATCTTGTGATCCTCTGATCTTTAACTTCTTTCCTGTGTGCATAATGCATAGGTATCTCCAGGTTTACGTACTCTGATCGCAGCTGTACTCAAGTACTCAACTACTATACTTAATTTAATTTGAGTTACTTGTGCTTTATATTTAGCTCTATAAGTTGTCTGCCAGCTTTAGTTACTTTTCAGATTTACAGTTTTTCATCCTCTTCCTGGCCAGTATAAAGCACGTATCTCCAAATGTGCTGATTTTCAGTGTTGGAGGGATGAAGTGTTTCCTTTATGGGTTGAGTTTCAAATTCTCCTTCTCCTCAAGTTAAATAAACTCTTTAAAGCCCTGTTGGATTAGCTGGAAAATGTATCATCACAAAGCTGCCTGTGACTTGTTTTTCTGAGTTCATGAAAACTATATGTATCACAGTCACAAAACTGTATCACTGAATGTGTTTCTGTTCATGTGCCCAGAGATGATCCATGACTGGGAGCTGTACAGCGTTCACCAGGACATGGACCCAGAGGTGGTCCGACGGAACTCAGAGGCGGCCCAGGTAATGGTGAGCTGGATGAGGAAACTGGACCTGTCGCCACGAGAGCCCATCGCCACTGACGAGTCCACTGAAGCACATGAGGGTGAGCAGATACACTGTAGCAGACAGCAATGGTCACATATAGAAAGTCCTTTACTTACCACATCTCATGAAACAGCATCAAAGTTCATCTAAATCTCTTCTTTTACTTACCAGACAGATGAAGGATTAAGCAAAATGGGCAAATGTTAACCTGAATTTGAATAAAACAGATGTGACCATGTTATACCTTCACACCTTTTTCATTAAATACTTATTCTGAGGTTTCTGCTTTAGAAATTAAACATGAGAAATACATTTGAATATGATATTAGATTTTTAATTTGACTTTATGTTGAATACGTATTGTGATGGATGTATTGTATTCAGATCTGATGAACTTGGACTTTTTCTCTAGATGTATTCAGCAGGTGTTAAACTGTTACTTTAGTCTTCTACACCAGCTAGACTTTGTTAAAATCAACTGACCTGTTGGAAAGTAAGAAAATTTGAATGATAAAGGGAGCTGCAAATGACTTTAGCAGGAATGTATCAGCGGAATAATCGGTATGGACATATTGAATGTCCATACCATGCTGGTCAGGTCAGGTGACGGAAATGTATCAGTGAAGCGGTTGATGTTAGTCATCTGATGCACTTAAGTGCTTAAAATGAAGCCATGCACATGTAATTCTCTCCCTTAAAACATATATAACCAGAAAAAGATTAACATTTATAAACTTCCAACTCGTCAACTCCATTTGTACAGTAGCTGGTGCTGCACATTGTTGCCACCGTAGAGCACAGGAGAGTCACTTAAGGGCTTAAGGATTTTCACAAAAAAACTGACCCAAGTCCTTTTATCATGGATGTAGGCAACCAAGACCGACGTTAGCTTAGAAATGGAGTTAGCTAATATCAACAAACGACCAGCTTCCAGCACAACACAGACTCCAACACAACCTTTACATAAGCAAATAAGCATGTGTGAATCTTATACATTGAACCTTTAAAAGAAAAGAAGACCTGCGTTATCCTAAAACCCTGTCACACAAACACACAGTGCATCTGTACCAGACGTCCCTTTTGACTGCTTGTCTACAGCAGTAAGTCCTGAGTCACTCAAATTTGACACTAATGATGATAAAATAAAATAATGGCTGGTGTTTCTCCTCTGTGTTTCCAGTGCTGAGGCGTGTCCGTCAGTTGGAGAAGAAGCTGATGATTACTGATGGCCGCCTCCCGTCCGTCAGGGAGGTCTTGTCCCGCTTCTCCTCCAAGCTGTCAGACGCCGAGGGGCTCCTCCAGAAAGCAGCCAGCAATGTCCAGCAGACGCAAGACAGAAACAGAGCCAACATCCTGAAATTCCAGAGGAATGAGGTGACTTCCCATGACCCCCTGCGCTCTTTCTTAGTATCTCTAACCTCTCTGATTCCTCCTCCAGCATTCCCATCTCTATGTGTGTGTGTGTCAGTATGAACTCCTTAATATATAACCCTGTTAAAGATGTTTTAAACAGTGTTAAGTAATGTCCAGTCACACCGGGGTAAGTGGTCTTTAAAGAATGAAGCAGAGCCTCATTTGCGGTGTGTAATACCCGGTTGTTGTGAGATTGTTGTTTGCAGGGCATGTCTGAGTAGTGTATTACTCTTGGTATTTAAGCGCTGAGAACAGAAACACAAAACCATCTGTGGGAGCTCGGGGCTGTTACATTAGGAGGAGGCCTGCACAGGGGGAGAAGCAATGCAGCAACACTATGTTTTTTCCCATGACAATACCCAGAGTCAACAGAAACATGACTTTTCCCATGTCACAACCCACAGCCACTTCACAGAATCCTTCATGTACAGAGGAACTCCAACATACTCTGTGAGAAAAGTACTGATAGCACTGATAAGCATGTCGAGCAGCCAACAAACGCATTCAGTCTGTAAGACAGAAAGATAACAGAGGTTGAGTTAAACATGTTAGAGTCATTCATGTAATTAGTGGCATTACACAAAGATTTTTCTTTTTTTTTTCTTTAAGACAGTGTTCCTCCCTAACACAACATTTTATTTGTGGCGAAGTAGTCAACATTTGTACATTAGCAGGAGATCAGCTGAATAGTGCATCCATTCACTCATACTGATAAACTCACAAATAATATATCAGCACGTCTATAGTTCCCCTTAGACCAATGATTCCCAACCAGGGGTACGTGTACCCCAACGGGTACATCAGCAGGTGCTATGGGGTATTTGTAAAGGAGATTTGATAAAAATATAACATACATCCATGTGCAGTTGTTTAGAAGGAAAAACAATGATGTACAATGATGTTATTTTCTTTAGTAAATGTTACTAAATGTAATTTAGGATAAGGATAAGGATAAAGGAGTTACATTTATAGATTGTTACAAGTGTGGGCAAGCAAATCATTGTCTATAAGTGTTTCATATAGCACAGCTGGTTAAACAGGGTAAGACAGACGTGTGAGTATCTAGGAATTAGTCTTGGAATAGTGCATCTCATCACTGTGTCGTGCTCAGCTGGACAGTAAACTGTCACCTTTAACAATTAGAGCCACTGACAAAAGAACATCCATCTAACGCGCTACATCAAAGTTTTTAAACTTGGGAAAATACACAAGCTAGAAGGGAAATCATCTCCTGATCGTGTTAACTAAATTAGCGCTATGTCTGCATTATTACCTCACTAGGCACAGTGATTTTCAACTCGACCAAGTTTGTCCATCTTCTCTTTGCAGAGCATGCAGTTTCATATTTTTGCATGTGTTATATTATCTTCCAAACAGCATTTATTTTTTTATGCCCATATGACAATAAAAACAATATGCTCTTAAAACCAGTAATCCATAACAGTCATTATCTTCAAATAAAATGTTCATTTCTTTGCAGTATGGATCATTTAAAAGTTATTTGGTATATATGTTAAACTATCTCATATTATGTTTGCTTTATTGGTTTCTCAGCAAGATGAATTAAGAGATTCCTATTTATTGTAGGATAGTGATTGGAAATTGAGTGGATGGCAACCAGGAAAGAAAAAACACATTTGATTACTGAAATACAAATGCCTTGGAAAAAGGGTGGCTGTAATTTACATATATATATGCATTATTTGTAGTAAATGGGTTACATCACTGGTATGGTTCTTCCAGTCCCTGAGTTTATGTGCTGTATTATAATGTCAGGTCCCTGGATTTGTTGGTTTATGATTGTGTAAAATCATACACGGTTGGAATTTGGATGCAGGATCTAGACCTTGTCGTCATGGCCTAGTTGACATTATGGGTCTGCAGTCCAGCAGAACAGCTGCTGCTCAGTTGTGTGTGTCTGTGTGTATTTGTGTACATGTGTGTTATCAGGGGTAGAAATCTCCATGATCAGGGCCTCTGCTGTAAATCAATGCCATGAATGGTGCACTAACCAAACACAGAGCCTCTCCTAATCTGGGCTTCTTCCTACCCTCAGCACAAACCAGTGGACACCAGCTGCAGCCACACTGTGTGTGCACACTGCTGATTTACCACAGCCATTCAAATGATCTCATCTTTGTGCCATACTTAATCGTGTAGTAGTCATATTAAAGGTGGGATACTGTGAATCAACATTATATTGCACACGTTACCTGTATAATATCCTTTATTGTAGTACACAAAATGAGAGAACATCCTGATGTTTTTGGAGCAAGCAGCAACTTCCGAAACTGAAAAATGAAGCCAATGCAGATGTGCCAAAATCTGCAGTTCCTTGAATGGCCACTTGAGGCTGGCTCCCAAAGTCAGTCAATCCCATAGACTCCCATGCAGCAAAAATAAACATGTTTACAGCCTGGTCAAAAAAGACAGTTTTGACTTCTATAGTTAATGTCCCAGTGTATGACAACTGTATGGAATACATTTTAACACCTGATAAAATTATTTTAAGGTCTTAAGTTGAAATGAAGGGCTTTGAGTGACAGGTGAGTGGATACCATTCCTAGTGGCCAGCTGCCCGGTGTGACTGACTGAATCTCTTTATTGAATAGAACCTTTTTTCCTGACAAACAGCTGTAAAGTTGCTGTTAAGAAGTTACACTTACAACAACGCATTTTGCAGAGCAAATGTTTCTTGATGTTTCCCAGCACTGTGTTACAATGCCCGGTCTGTTAGTATAATTTAGCTACATTAACAAATGTTAGCACTAATTCAGTACTGGATTATATGTCAGCTAGCCTGCTAATCATGCTAGTTAGCGCTAATTAGTGGAGTTTAACATAGCAGCGTTAGCTACCACTGTGGTCAGTGTTTTCACTAAGTTAGCAGTAGTGTTATCTTGGTGAGTTTCACCCCTTGTGCTTCCCCAATTCCACCCAAGTATGGTCATTAATGACTCCCAAAAAACAAGATGGCTACAGCTAAACTCAGTTTGGCTTTGCCAGACAACAGTCTGCAAACTTTTATACAGATGGGGATTTGACCTTGCATCTCAGTAAACACTTAAACAACATGTCTATCCTATACAGACTTCTCTGTGATTGAGACGTCCTTATAGCACTATTTTATAGCACAGCTACCAAAAATCAATCAAATCAAGCTGAGGGAGACTCTGTGCTACTTATCTAATCTGCAAGTTAAAACCTGTACAAACATTCCTGTGATTTACAGTATAATAAAGTACCCTCAACTTGTGAGTTGAAAAGTGAAAAATATAAATGTTTTAAAAGATAATGATACAATACATGTCAGAGAGTCAGCAGCCCCACCTCTTCTCTTCTTTTGATTCATCTTTTAGTCCTCTCTTTCATTTCCTAATGAAATCAGTCATTCCAGTTAAGTAGACACCCTGTATCCACCGTATGCACCATTCTTCTACCTAACTCCTCTTTTATCCATTCTATTTTTTGCAGCTTGAATTGTGGCTTAATATTTTTTACGTCCTCCTCTGTTCTTTCCAGGCAAAGCAGCACAGACTGACAGAAGACCACGGCGCTGTCAACGACACACTGGAGATAGCTAGTGAACACATCTCTGATGCAGAGAGGAGTGCGGCTGAGCTGGATGCTCTGGTGCAGGTGAGGCCTATGTGACCTTGACAGAGCATTGCAAACGGGGATCAAGGGTCAGACTGAGTTTAGGAGGAATCTGTGAGTCCCTGCTGTGCACTGATGCTTTGTTTCTTTATAGCTCTTATAATAACCGTGTATGAATTATAATCGAATAGAGTGTCCAATAGAGTCTCCAATTTATTCATGAAATGGATTCCAGAGACCTGGCCTATGTCGAATGCTAAAGCTGGCCAATTTGATTTGGAAGCAATTTGTGGATTGCCAGACATTGAATAAACATGTTTTCAAACAGCTCGCCCTTTTCAGACAAGTAGCGCTCTATTGCGTTATTCTGTGGGAAATTGCAGTCGTATTTAAGTAACAGTATTAGCTGGGGTGTGTGCGCGTGTATGGATGTTTATCTGTAGTTCTGTGGACACATTTAAGTATTGTCCTCATAAATTTAAGGTTCAGATTTGGTTTTAGAGTGGAATTAGTTTAATTTTGGGGTGGGGGGGTGCTTGGGAATGCATTATGTTAATGAGTGTCCACACAGCTAATTGGTGCAAACATTTGTGTGTGTATATGCGTGAACCACTGAAAGCGTTGTTGTACTGTGGTGTGATACCCTTCAATATGTACAGCAGGATTTGAGAATGCTTGTGCGTTTACGTGAAGTTTGTGTTGGAGTCTGTGCTGCGCTGGGAGTTGATAGTTTGTTGACGTTAGCTGACTCCATTTCTAGAGCAGTAGCTGGTGTTGCACAGTCTGCAGTTACAGAGGAGCAGAACAGGAGTGAGAATAGACATTTTTGCTGAGAGTCCTCTACATAGAAATCAGTGTAGAGGTTGTTATGATGGATGTAGCTGTTAGGCAACCAAGACAGTTGTTGGCTCCCACCACAAAACAGACTCCAACACAAACGTCTTGTAAGCACACAAGCGCGCACAAATCTACCATATGGAACATTTAAATTACTGGTATATATTTTTTAAATTAGAAACTCTATGCAAAACTATATAATTATGGAAAATTGTGCAAATGTGTTTTGCTAACTGCTAATGACAGGTTATCTGGGAATAACAAGATCATTTAAAAACAGCAACAACTTTTCACTGTTACATTACATTGATTCAAATATTTTCTGCTGTTTTCGCTGAAAACGTTTTATAAATGAATATACGTGAAGAAATGTACATGTTTAAATCACTTTATTGTCCACACGTGCGCATGCAAATGTTGCATATTTTACCTTTAATATGTTTTAGTTTTTATAAAACATAAACTTTCTTTCTTCCTTGACATATTCAAAGTTAGATAAAAAACTTTAATGCGATCACTTTTCTGTTTAATATCTACTGTTGCTGTCCTTTAGTGTGACATCATGGTTATGTGATAAAAAAAATATTTTATAATATCTTTATTCAGTATGATTTTCAACAGTTTTGACAGGAGAGTTTGACTTGCATTTATTGAAAAAGAAAACAAATTCAGCAAGTCATGTGAGAACAATAGTGTTATTCCTAATTTCATATTAATTAAATAAAACAATAGCTGAACATAAATCTTCCTCATGCTATTTGTATATATTTAAGATTTTTCAAATGTTTATGACATTGGACACAACAAAAATGAAAGAACTGACCCATTAGTGTTTTTCTCAAATATCATACCATGCATAACATAAATATATGTTAGTCTTATTGCATATTTGTTAACTATGTGCGTGTGTGTGTCTGTGTTTTCATATATTAAAATTGATATAAATATGAATAGAAAAATGTCACTAAGAACAGCTTTCGCGCAGAGAGAATCGGGATCCATTCATGCAAGTATTAAACAATATGTGTGTTTGTGGGTGTTGTGCGTCTGCAGAACGTGACACAGTACCACGCGGCGATCGACGGCGCCAGTCAGAAGCTGATGGAGAAGACGGAGCGTCTGTCTCTGGCCGACAGAGACCTGGTGCAGAAAGCTGACGAGCACGCTGAGGAGCTGGACAGACAGGCCAACGCACTGGAGGAGTGAGACGCCTCTCTGATCACACCTCACTCACACATGATCAGTTCATCATCCTCTCCTCAGTACTAGTATATAACTTTACACACCAATGAACCAGAATGAGAGCAGGGATTCGGGACCAAACAGTAACTTTGCAGACTTTAACGCTAAAGCCACTTTAGTTCTCCTCAGAGCTGCAGAGTCAAATGATAGTTCTCTGTGGATTTATCACTATTAATGACAGCTTTCATATTGCACATCTTCAGTTAATATGGAAGTATTGATGAGAGCAGCTTTAATTTAACCGACTGCCATGGACACTGTCTGATTTATGCTTTATGTACATTATAGGAGTTAAACTACGTGGAATGAATATACATTGATAAAAATGGAGGTAATGAAAATGCATGTTAATTGAAAAATGGCACAGTATGAATGGACGTGAAAGGAAAAATGTAGTGATAAATTATCTAGCAGAGCTGCACAATTAATCGAATCACAGTATCAGCCTGTGTAATTATATAAACGCAAATGGCTGTGATTTAACGGTCCAGTCAGTGACACAGAGCAGAGAGAGTGTAAAACATGCAAAATGTAAGTCGCGACTACTGTATTCTTTTATATTAGTTTAAGTATTAAAAAATAAACATTTCAAAATGATCCATAATCTGTGCATTTTCCTTGATAACCAAGTAAATAGACAAATCCTGCAGTTCTGTTCTAAAAGAATCATGATATGACAAAAACACAGTCATATTTCAGCATTTTCATCACCTTACATTCATCATTCACAACACTAAATGCAATTTTTCATTTCAAGAAAGTGGCTTCAGGGGCAGGAGCGACAAAAGTAATAAAAATTAAAAAAAAAGTGAAAGTGATGAAAGCAAAACCCTTCAACTTTGAACTTTTTTTATGTCTTTTTGCATTTTTTCATTGACATTTTGGATGGAAGTAACATTACTGTCAGTTGTGCGTTGGGAATGATGAACAGTAGACAGTCGGAGCAGCACTGCTTCAAATAAAATGTCAATCACGTTTATCCAGTCACTTGATCACTTTTCACTCTGTTTTTCAATTTACATACATTTCATCACATTTCATCATTAATTCGTAACTATTTCCATCAATGCCATCTTCCTCTCACCTTTGAGTCCACTCTCCTGAAATGATAAACGGGTATTTTGTGTTCTGAATCGTGAATGAAACACCCTGCTTTCATCATATCATGACTGTTTCAATCAAATCACCTAATCATAGCGCTTGATAATTTATCACTCCATGTTTCAATTCACATGCATTTTCATCACCTCCACTTTGATCAGTTAATTTGCCTCCCTTCCACCGCTCACATTAAACACAAATTGACTATAATGGAAACTGATCTTGTATCTTCTGTCTCCTGCAGGGATCTGAGAGCCAGCGATGCTAACGGCTTTGTGCAGAGGGCCATAAGCGCTGCCAACGTCTACAACAACATCGTGAAATACGTCGATGACGCCAACATCACCTCGCTCACCACCCTGAACTTATCCCAGAGAGCTGAAGAAGTACGTTCCATGACACAGATACGCGGCATATATGTATCTGCATAGTGTTGTTGCTCTTAACTTTGTTCTGTGTTTTAGGCCATCGTTGGGATCAACGAACAGCTCGACTACCTGATCACCCAGAGCGACAATGTTTTCAAGGAATCTGTTTCGTTACATTCAGAACAAAGTGGTACGACGCTCTTGAAGATGGATATGCCAGTCATTTCGTTGTTATGTACATATTCCCTGTCCAAGGATCCTCTGTTATTTACTCTTTTTTTTTATTTCATAGAGGTGGATGCCGAAGTTATTGACAAGATAAACTACATCGAAGAGACCAAAGAGACCATGGATAAAAACAGCAAAAAACTGGAAGAAATCAAAGAGGATATCGGTGGAATTCATAAAGGTAAGAAGTTGCATGACTATTTTAAATAATTTGATATAATTTGGATAACAGGGCCTTGTAGATGAAAATGCAAGTGTGTCTGTGTCTCCTGGTTGACAGGGACGTCCAGCCGAACCTTTTTGTAAAGGACACAATGATGAGTGCGAAAACTGTCTGCTGTAAAGAAATAAGACATTATATTAAAGCCGTACAACATAAGAGAGATCTTGAAATTAGCTGAGAAAACTCATTCTAAGCTATATTTCACTAGTATTGTGAAGTTTTGTGTCTCATAACAAACTTGTGATGCTCAAAAGTCATCATCTTTTTTTTTGTTTAGAATGTTTCTGAACATTTAGAACAGACATTTCCTGCTAATCAGGACTGAACTGGACTGCATTCTGCAATTTCATTTCCAGAAGTACAGATTTTAACCGTCCCTGTACTCATTTCATTCCCCATAGACCGAACACCGCAGCGTCTAGAGTTCACCCTGTTGGTGGCAGAGGGCACTCTGAACCGTTCAGCAGAGGTCCTTCAAACCATCACCCCCATCAGCAGTAAGGTGGAGCAGTGGGCTAACAACATGAGAAACAACGAATACTCCACAGACGCTTATGAAAACGCAGTCACCTCTGCCGGGGAAGCAGGTAAACGCAGGGCAACACACAGATCAGATAACTCAAAGCACAGCTAACTCTAACAACATTGTTTCCCAGTGTATGTATCACGTTTTAAGCCCTTTTTGTTTCTGTGCTTTGCAGTGGAGAACCTGAACGTGCTCGTTCCGGAGCTGCTGGACAAGCTGAAGGTGGTCGAGGAGAAGAAGCCTGTTAACAACGTGACCACCAACATCATGAGAATCAGAGAGCTCATCGCCCAGGCCAGAAGTGTGGCCAAAAAAGTGAGCTCATCACCATAAATATGACAATAAATAAATTTTTAAAAGACAATCAACTTCTGTTTTCTATACATTTTTGTCCACACTCTGACAACATTTCATGACCACCCTCAGGTCCAAGTGTCCATGAAGTTCAACGGTCATTCTTCGGTGGAAGTTCATCCACACACCAACCTGGAAGATCTGAAGACTGTGACATCCATCAGCTTGTTCATGAGAGTGGACCCCGACAAGGATCCCATCGAGGACCGCTTTATCTTATACCTGGGAGACAGAAATGTGAGCAATTCAATCCAGTTTGTCTGTTAACATTTAAAAAGACTGTGAAAAATGTGAAATTCTGAAAGACTTTACATCATGTGTAGAACCTACTTTGGCAGGTTTGATACAATTACCTACACTACTACATTTCAGAGGAAATAAAGTACTTTTTACTTCTTAATGCAATACTTAATGCTTATGAAATACTGTGTACTGCTTTATTATAGATTAAATTGTATCTAAAAGCAGAGCTAAAGCACTTTACGTTGATTGAGCGAAATTAATTCAAAACTGCTGCTGAAACCCAGAAGTCGAGGGCAAAAATGAAAGACACGGAGCAGCTTGTATGCATGAATGGTGTGTTGTGATCATGGGAGCAGGAGTGGCAGCCTTTCAAAGTGCACAGTTGTTCCTTTCATGTCCCTCTGTGACAACAGAACATGTGAATGCCTTCAAAGCTGGACCTCATTTACATAAATACCGTTAGCCACCTCCCACTGGGGGCTCCGAAACGGTGCAGCTGCCCAATGTGAGGCGCCTCTGTTCTCTTTAATGCCACTTCACCTTGGTGATTTCACTGCCACTGTAATCTATGCAGTCATGTTTGTGTTCAGCTATTCAGTGTAGAACAATAGCCTCAGCGTGAGCACTGTATGAAGGCTTTTGCAGCTACTATATGTCAAGGTGAAATTAAATGAAATATTAACATTTTCCCTGCCTGACATTCATATGTCAGCAGTGAACTACTGTTTAATAACAAAACAAAGGGCATGATGAGGAAAATGAGCAGTTTGAAGAGGTTTTTGGAACTTAGCATCGTTATGACCTTTTTTGCCCGCAGGGTAGGAAAGACTACATGGGACTGGCCATCAAGAATGACAACCTGGTGTACGTATACAACCTCGGCGGTGAAGACGTTGAGATTCCATTGGCTTCGAAGCCCGTCAGCCAGTGGCCTGCAGACTTTAACTACATCAAAGTAGAGAGGTATGGTTCATTAGAAAACCTGACATTAACATTAGCCACGTTTCCAACCAAAGCACCCATAACCTTTAGTCCCAGAACTCTAGTCTAGATAGTTGTCTTCATTTCCACTGTTGCTTTAAGATTTTGTGAACATCCTTAGCATAAATGCTCATGACTTGGGTTTTGTCATGGGTCCATCTATCACATGCTTTCTTCTGTAACTCCATAGTAATGTGTTGTAAGTCAGTGACAAAATAGCACATGGCAAGCTTTTTAAAAATGGTAGCTAAAATAAAATGCTTTGAGTTCTGACCAATCACAATTGTTCAGCGCTGCAAGCCCTCACCCCCAAGGTTCCTGAATGATCAGAAATGACTGTTCCCTGAGGAGGGACTGTTTGAGAGGTCAAATAAAGCTACCAAAACTAAATTAAGACCTGACTGACTTCCTTCAAAGTTTCCTAGTTCTTGGGTTAAACTTCCTGTGGTGGAAACGTGGCTGAAGTCGTACATAAGTCACTCACAGATAGACGGCAGTCAGCTAACTGCTCCTTTGTGCTTCCTGTTGGCAGGTTGGGCAGACATGGGAAACTCTTCCTGACCATCCCCAGCCAGAGCTTCACAGACGAGCAGAAGTTCATCCAGAAAGGCGAGGCTCCAGGCACCGACTCACTGTTTGACATCGACCCCGCGGATATAGTGTTCTTTGTGGGCGGAGTGCCAGCAAACGTCAGGGTAATGCATTCAAATAGGATCCTTGTCAGTACTAAAAGATACCCTCTGCAGATGAGATGAGATGAGATGAGATGAGATGAGATGAGATGAGATGAGATGAGATGAGATGAAATTGGATATGACTGGATGATGGTTGAACATCATCTTACTACATAATGACATGCGACTGTGTTTCTTTCTCTGCATGAACAAGCTTCCTCCTCCTCTGAGTCTCGCTCCTTTCGTCGGCTGCATTGAGCTGGAGATGCTAAATAATGATGTCATCAGTTTATACAATTTTAAGGCGGCTCACCAAATGGATGTGGTTACATCAGCACCGTGCCCCAGGTGACTATTTGTTTTTCTCTGTCATGAAGAAGTAATGTACTGTGTATCTGTCTGAAATTGCATGTGATTTGCTAAATGATTGCGTTTCCCTCTCTCAGGTACAAATTGGCGTTCTCACAGAGTCGTATTGCCAGCTACCTGTTTGATGGAACAGGCTACGCTCTTATCAACAACATAGAGAGGAGGGGTGAATTTGGTGTTGTCACAAGATTTGATATTTCTGTGAGGACAGTTGCAAACAATGGCGTCCTATTCCTCATGGTCAATGGGGTACGTTTACAGGCTGCATTTTTTTTTACTTTTCAATCTTTCTGTACTTACTTACAATATCAGTGAATGGACTGTAGGATCATATTTCATGCTCAGTTGAATAACTGTGATAAATAGTTGACTTATCCTAACATATATTAATCTCTTCTTTTCAGCAAAAATTCTTCCTACTAGAGTTAAAGAATGGCTACCTGCGCCTGATGTACGACTTTGGTTTCACCAGTGGACCAAACCTTTTTGAGGAAAAGTTACCAATACTGCAAATAAATGATGCAAAATACCACGAGGTAGACTTAATCCTTCTTGTTTAACTTTTGAATAATTCTACTATGTGTTGCTGTAACGGTTGGTGCTGTGTCATTTGCACAGGTGTCAGTGATCTACCATCAGTCGAAGAAGGTGATCCTCCTTGTGGACAAGAGCCATGTGAAATCTATGGAGAATCCCAAAACCACACTGCCTTTCGCAGATATATACATAGGAGGGGCTTCTTCACACATCCTCAAAGCCAGGCGAGTTTAATGTACTGTAATGCCTTATATACAACAGTGCAACAGTGGTTTGTTTTACAGAAACAGCATTCATAATGTTGGGCAGGGCCAGCTCAAGCCTTTATTGGGGGCCCTATCCAGAATTTGATTCGGGGCCCCCACCACTTCATCACTGCCAGCACTACTGATTGTTGTCAATGCTAGAAGGATATATCTTTTTTTGATTTTTGCGGCATTACTTTTTTGCTCCTTTTTTCCATTGATGCAGAGTCAAGGACTGTAACCTAATGTTGGACTGACTGACTAGGACCGTATCAAAATGCTGTTAACATCCAATAATGAACATGTGCATGAATGAGACACAAGCTGTGACAGGAGCAGCAGGAATTGATTATTAGTTTGCCAGCCCATTAACATAGTCTTGCATATTTATCATTGACATAATATAATATATCACAGCTCTTGTGGGTCAGTTCAAGCAATCCTTGGGGGCCCTCTGGTGGTCATGGGATCCCTAAGCAGGTGCTCAGTTTGCTTATGCTTTGGGCCAGCTCTGATGTTAGAAAACAACATGTTGAGAAATGGAGTTAGCTAACGTTAATTTACTTACATTTAAATGTAAGCAGCTAATCCATAATTCTTAGTAGCTATTTAAGACTAAAATGTGGCTAAAATATTTGCTGCGTTAGTCATTTCAGTTTTGCAGGTCTGTCACAGGCATTTGTCTCGTAGCTTGTAATTGTGGGTCTCACTATGGTAGAGAAAATAAGAACTCTATGACTCTAAACAGGCCCTGTGCGGCTTTTAAAATGCACTATAAGCTAATGAGAGCCTGTTTGTCACTACAGACCAGAGCTGTCCTCTGTGGTCGGCCTGAAAGGCTGTGTGAAAGGCTTCCAGTTCCAGAAAAGAGACTTCAACCTGCTGCAGGAGCCGGGCACCATCGGCATCAGCAGCGGCTGCCCAGTAGAGTCCTTCGTAAGTGTTCCCTCTAGCACTTAACACGCTGTCAGTTATAATGTACAGTATACGTCCCTCTGGATTCAATACTAAGTATTGCTCAAGAGTGGATAGAACAAGCAATTGAGAGAAAATAATTGGCTTTTCAATTTCAGCAGCGTTGGCGAGTCAGTCGATATTTCCATCAGGGTTTCAATGAACTGTACGCTGAAAGGAGAGTGGAAGGTAATAGGTGATGAAAGTGAGATGTGTTTTCATTGTGACAGATGTCCCGTAAAGCCTATTTCACTGGAGACAGCTACCTGGGGTCCACAGCAAAGATTACACCCTTCGACAGCTTTGAGGGAGGCCTCAACTTCAGAACACTGCAGCCCAGCGGACTCCTGTTCTACCATCGAGAAGGGGTATCCACAAATCTGTCTGTAGACACGCACTGTAAAACCACACTTGTCAAAACAAGGTCAAAGTCATTAACATCACAAGAATAGTGTTATTAGAAATCAGGTCTTTGGTTACATAGTTTTTTTTAGCCCTTGCTGTGCTGCTGCTGACTGAAAACTGTATTCTTCTTTTCTCCCACTTCAGACAGATGAGTTCACTATTTTCCTGGAGAACGGAGGAGTGGTGCTCAACAACAGAGGCACAAAAGTCAAATCACACAAGAAACAATACAGTGATGGAAGGACACACTTCTTAGTGGTCTCGGTAAACAATCAGAAGTAAGAATTCTACTTTCCTACCGCAGAGTTCTACTAGCATCCATTCAACTGCAGACAAGTATTTACCTCCAGCTTCTGACAGAAAAGTGAGCTGCAGTGTGTTAAACCATTAAACCAATTTCAGATTCATGTGCATAAAATGGAACAAAAACTGTACTTTTTATTGATCATGAAAGCAGCGATGGATTATGTATATAAAACTGTAAAATAAATAAAAATAAATCATCAAGTATTGAATTTAGCCACTCATCATAATCACAGAATATGGTACATGTTCTCAGTGTATTATTGCCCAAACCAGATACCAAAATAAAGTTTTGCCATTGTATGTTAATCTAAACCAGAGATATGTTTATGGTCAAAGTCTCTGCACCAAAAATATATTTTATCAACATTCCTAGACATATGTACAGGATATCAGCGTTCCAATGTTTTAACCATGTCTCTCAGAAATGATTCATACGTAACCAATTAACTGACAACATTTTCTAACCTTAACCAAAATGCTTTTATTGATTAATGCTAAAAATCTACAGGTTTAATACAGAAAAAGTTAGGAAACATGTGATGGAAAATGACTCACAATGCAATCAGTGATATTTAAACTAAACCACGGTCATTTCCTGACCTTAAACAAAACGCTTTTGTAGCTTAAACCTAAAAACTTACGGCAGAGAGGATGCATTTCTGAGGAAACACAAAAAAAGGAGCTGACGTACCTGTGGTTTACAGAAATGTACAATGGTAAGACTGTTGTAGTATGTTACAGGGACTCATTTCATCATACCTGTTATATTATAAGGCGTCACCTACAATTTACTGCTGTAGAAGTAGAGAAGTGCAGATACCTGTCAAATGTCAGAACTGAGTAACTGACTTGTTGTACTGTTCACTTCAGGTATTCACTGATGGTAGATGACAAAGACAAGCAGGAGAAGAAACGTCCAGCTTCGGCCTCCAGATCCTCATCGGGTTCTAGTGTGAAGACCTTCTACTACGGAGGGTCTCCGAGCAGCAACCTGAAGAACTTCACAGGCTGCATCACCTACGCATACATCAGCAGGTAAAACAACGCTCAGTCACTGGAGAAGAAGACCGACTCGTCCAGCAGCTTTGTGACGGATGGTTACTGCTTACATCCAGGAAAAAACATCCGAATGAATGAGAACTAGAGTTGTCATGGGTTGGTAGAGTCTAAATGAAAGTGGAGGTGTCTTGCTTGAATAATGTCTCAGAAGGCAGCAGTCACAGCTTTCAAACTCTAGTTGCTGCTGAATGTGAAGGCTTTTCTCCCTCTCCCTGTCCTGTGAGGAACAGAACCAGACTCACAAATAAAGCTCGGAGTAGTTGAGGACGTTCAGCTTGTTGCCATGGATACTCGTCGGTGTGTTGAGACTTCTTACATTTTTGGCACTCTTGCGCTCCCTCTCTGTCACCAATTCTGTCTCTGCTTGTGTAGACAAGACCGGGACATCGAGCCAGAGGACTTCCAGCGCTACACGGAGAAGGTCAAGACTTCTCTCCAGGACTGTCCAGTCCAGCGGCCCCCAGCTGCTCTGCTGTCAAGGCACATGTCCAGAACCAGACAGGCCCAGTCACAGAAGGTAAAACGAGAGGACTGTTCTTTTGTTTTCACCCTTGTTGTAGAGCCCGACCGATTTATGAGTCAATTGATTTCATCAGTGCTATCTGGCCTCTGAAGTCGGACAATGTTAAAACTTTTTTACAGAATATGAACTTAAACATTCACACAGTCGACGGTTTGTTGTCAGCTTTCCTTCCTGGCTTTCGTTTTTAATTTTTTTAATATATTTTCTAATTCCTCACGTTTTTTCAGTTTTTATGTGATCCACTCATAACCAAAGTCTGAAAACCTTGTTGTTTGGCTGCCGTTCTCTTGACCATCCTGACATTCAGTTTATGCCCTCATAGGTAAGCAGAGAAAGGTCAAGCCTCCCTCTCGGTCTGATGGAACTTAAAAGCGACGACCCGGAGCCGTCAGAGACAGATCTCGTGCCGTGTTACCTCTCCTCAAGTCCCAGAGCAACGCGACAATCCTACCACTACGGTGGCATCGCCAACAGCAGGCAGCACTACTCAGACCTCCCAGAATCCCTTTCTAAGAGGTACGTGCAGCGAAGGACTCTTTGGATGTAACCTGAAGGTCAAGTGTGTTCAAATGCTCACTTCATGCACTTCAGACATATCTTCAAGGGTTTTTTTTTTTTTTGCGTCTGCACACATGAATAAATTCACCTTTCACCTCCCAGGTCCCACTTCTCTTTGTCCCTGAAAACCCAGTCATCCTTCGGCCTCATCTTTTATGTATCCGATGCTCAGGAGGACAACTTCATGGCTCTGTTCCTGGCCCACGGGAAGCTTGTATATACCTTCAATGTAGCCGAGCAAAGAGTCAAAATCAGAAGTGACGAGAAATACAACGACGGCACATGGCACAATGTAAGTACCGCCTGTCAATACCGTGCTGTGTGGAACGATGCATGCAGGTTTCAACATTTGATACAGTGACAACATCTTCTCTTCTCCTGCTGAAGGTTGTTTTTATCCGTGATGGGAATATGGGCCGTTTAATAATTGATGGGCTCACCGTTCTGGAAGATAGAGCTCAGGAAAGAAATGTCTCCTGGCATGTCAGCAGTCCCCTCTATGTCGGAGGTGTTCCTCCAGGGAAAGCTCAAAAGAATATTCAGGTACGGCCTTATGTTTCTGCGGAGGGGATGAAAAACATACACAAGAAGGATCGTTTGAAGAACTACAGGTCTGAGTAAAACAGTAAGCGCCCTACGAAGGATGTTTTTCGTCAGTGTCATTTATAAGCCTTTCTTGAACATACAGTATGGTCACATCCAACTGTGCTCGGCTCACATTCTGTTCCCACAGACAGCAGGAAACCACTACAGTGACCCCAAAACTCCTTAGAGCATCTTCTGAATTTAAAAAAAAGCAGTGTTCATTTATTTCCTTCCTTTTTTTGGCTACTTTAGTGCAAAAGAATAAGCTATAAACATTGACATATTAACACTAGGGATGGGACAAAATATCACCACTGGAACATATACAGTAGTATTACTTACTCTTGCTCAGTGATGGAAGAATTGACGTTCTCAGTAAATATAAAACTCAGCTTCCCTCTTTCATGCCTTCAAACACCTTTTTGAAAAGGTCAAATTTACCATATTTGCACATATCAAAAACCTGTTGAAAACCTCTGGCATAATGTTTAAAAGTAGGTGCGTTTCTCCTTATATCTCCACCATAGCTGCACTCTGTTCACCAGCTGTTCATTAACGTTGCTTTTCAGGGACATTTATCAAAGCTCCTTGACTAAAAACAGCTGTCTAGTCTACTGCTGATGCTGTCCTCTCAACTGCAGCATGTGGTGTCACAGGGTTTCAGCTGACTTCATGATGATCAGCCTACTAGTGATTGTAGAATTACTAAAGATCAGCGACATGACATCACTATATAATCCTATTTGGTTGTGTTTCATTCGACCCCTGGTTGGAAATCGTCGCTCTGATCTCCATGTTCTTTTACATATCCCTTTAGAGAAACTCTGCGTACAGCTTCACCGGCTGCTTGAAGAACCTTCAGCTCGACGGCCAGTGGCTATCCTCTGTGTCGGAGACGTTTGGGGTCACTCGGTGCTTTGAGGGACGTTCTGAAGCTGGAACATACTTCTCAACAGAAGGGGGATATGTGGTGTTAGGTGAGTAGGTAACAAGAAACAAATGGCACCGATATATTTTCCTCATCATGGGACATCATTCTCTGTACAAGTCCGTAATCTGCAAAATATGAATTCAGAGCAATTTTTCTCCCTCAGAAAGTAAGACCATTTACGTTTGGCAGGAATCCGCAGATGTTTGCAAACTGAGCATCTGTTACATTACACGACTCATTAGTTTTCACTTTGAAAAAACATAAACCCCTCGGGTCTTTCGTGTGTGTGCAGAGTCTTATATGATCCTGATCATACAGTTACCTCATCGTGCTCTGCTTCCCTCCCCCAGATGAGACGTTTGACCTGGGGCTGAAGTTTGAGCTGGTGATGGAGCTGCGCCCCCGTGTGGCGTCTGGGGTGTTACTGCATGTGCGCGCAGCAAACGGCTATTTCACCATGTTCATTAATCAAGGAGCGGTGAGTCAGTGGCACACTTATCAGAGACAAATACAGACTTAGAGGTTAGGTTATGTTGACCTCTGCTCAAAAGCACAGTTATATAGTAGAAGATAAACGTGTGGTGTGTGTCTTTAGGTGGTGGTTCTTGTGAATGATGGGACCCATGAGTTCTTCACTAAAGTGTCACCAGGACAGGGTCTGTGCGGAGGAAACTGGCACAGAATCACTGGTGAGTATTCTCCCATTTATGAACACTGCATGTTTGAAAGAGTTTAAACTGCAGACCCTCTGATGTAAGGCTGGATTTTCAACAGGTCACACTGATGAATGGACCGGCACAATAACAATAATACCAAATATTTTCCATTTGTAATGCTGGACATCAGAAACATATGCTACCTACCTTCTAATGTGCAACATAGAATAGAAATGACCTGTATTCATTTCCTGTTTTAGTTCATGCATGTGTCTCTTTGCTATGTCCTTGAAATAAATGTATTTTATCATTTAATATCCCTGGTATTCATTAAATATTTTATTTTTTATTATCACAAATCCCATTTTATCCATCTTTCCATCATCATTTTGTTTCTGGAGCATAACTGGAAAAACAATATAATATAAAAAATAAAAAAGTAAGAAAGGAAAAATGAAAATAATGATGTGTGTCATCAAAAAATAATATATAATAATTCTTGAATATTAAATGATGAAATAAATTGATTTCAAAAGATATAGCAAAGAAACACTAGCTGTTGTTTCATGGAAACAAGAGGGTCTTTACAGCTTTCGAGCTAAATGGCTGCATCCTGTCCTGCTTTATCTCAGTGATCCGAAACGCCAACGTCGTCCAGCTGGACGTGGACTCTGAGGTCAACCATGTAGTGGGACCTGTGAACGCCAACTCCACTGACACCAGAAAGCCAGTGTTCATCGGAGGAGCTCCAGGTGAGTGGTTACAAACTAAACTCCTCCCGTTGATACCACAACGTTCAAATCTCCTAACACTCTCTTCCTTCTGTCAGATCTTTTCCTCCCGGACCACATCAGCACCAGGAAACCCTATGTGGGATGCATGAGAAACCTGACCATCAACAACAGCAGAGTGAGCTTCAGCAAAGCTGTTCTGGTCAGCGGAGCAGTGAGCGTCGGAACCTGTCCAGCAGCGTAAACACTGCACTGGAAACACCGTCACTATCCCCCCACAGCACTGACCAAACACAGTAAAAACCTGAATGTCAGGTTGACATAACCATTGAGACAAGTATCCTCAGTCTTTTCACCGTTTTTATTTGTCTTTCGTTACATCTGTCCCCTGATTCCTTTGTTCTTGTTTATTGTTTCACATGAAAATGGCCCACGGCAAGAATACAGCCAAGTGTATCCAAATTGAAAAAAGGAGTAAAACAAATGAAGACTGTAAACCTGTAATTCATGTGGGAAGCCTGAAGTGTTTCCATGTGTTCATGTATTGTCACAGTGCATATCAAATATCAAAGATACATTCGATGTTTTACCCCCACTTTATAATCTAATTTATAATCTCAATGGCACTTTTCTTTTTTGTTCCAAACTTTCTTTTTTGTACTGTTTCTGACAAATAAATCATATTTTACAAACATGTTATTGTGGCTCTTTTTCCTGTTTGAGTTATGATTAGTAGAAACCTAAGCTTTCTCTTTTCTGCAGAAAATCAGGAGCTTCGTTTTTGTGTTTAAAATGCTGACATCTTAAGTTTTATCATTTATTGACATGGTTATAATTAGATTTTTTTTTTTTTTACATCAGTGACACCTAAATAAAACTGACACCACTAACACCACCAACACTATTTAATACTACAACATACAAACCCCTAATCTAGAAGGGTTTTTTGGAAGATGTGGGTTTAGTTCTGTGTAGGGAAAACCTGCCCTCTAGTGGATGTCATGGGGACTATCAACCTCGAAGGCAAAACAGCAGAAAATGTTAAACGTGGAAGTAACCTGATACTTTTTTCCGTTAAGTCACTTCAGTCAGGATTTGTTTCTGTGGTTTAGGTTTTGTACCTACAGCAATAACGTAAATGTGTCTAATGAGAGCCAAAGTATTGAAAAGTGATTCTATTTTTATACATGTTTCAACATTTTATACATACAGTTTCATCTCCTTACATCACAACATGTCGATTAAAGGAGATGAATCAGTCTCTTCGTCGTTGATTATATAAAAAATAAGAAAACGTCAAAACAAACAGAAAAAAGATACTAAAGTAGAGATTTATTTCATTATGAGAGCCATTGGAGACGTACGCACTACGTATCACGCATTCACGTACGTCGTTTCCATGACAATACGTCATCAGCACTCGACCAAACACTACAGAGGCGCGAGTCTAAAAGGAGTTCAAAACTTAAAACTTTTCGTAACTATGACTTAGGTCAGCGCTGTATCGGGGTTCTGTGAGTGTCTGCTGACATGACACAGTCTGTCGTTGTCCAGGGTGAGTACAGTGCTCTTTGAAATAAACTAAGTCAGCTAACGTTGTGCAAATGAGCTAGCTTAACAGCTGTCAGCGTTGTTGTTTTATGATATGAAGCTCGTGGATGTCCGTAACTTTATTTAATAACTAGCTGCAATCTGACATGAGTTTGTTAACCGTTTTAAACAACTGAAAAACGTTCACTAAAGTTTAAACTCGTGTTGTGCAGTTGGACAGTGTGGTAACCAGGTTGGCTGCAGGTTTTGGGATCTTGCTTTGAGAGAACATGCACATGTCAATAAAGTAAGTACAGCAAATACACTGAAACTCACTTTGCAATGAGATGACATCATTAAAAAAGCATCAGACAAATCTGTTAATGATGTGGAAATAGTGATGAAATGTGACATTTCTGTTAGTTTCAACAAGCTGTTTCTATCCAGCTGAGTGGAGATGATTATCTCGATTCCACTAAAAAGACTGCGGTTAGCTCAAATAATTATGATAAAGTGATTATGTAATAATTGTGACAGTCCTAATCATGACAATCACTAATATCCTACGCTTGTCTCTTATTCAGAAAGGACTATATGATGAGGCCCTCAGTAGTTTTTTCCGGAATGTGGATTCAAGGTAATCACACCTGCTTTCAAAAACGAACTGGTTCAAACCTGAAACACATTGCAGCCACGCTGACCTGAAAATGTCTTGTGTTTTTCATTTGGTGTTCTTTTGCAGGAAAAGTGATGGAAGAGCTGCTGGTGTTGGTGGGAGAATCCAACATCTGAAGGCCAGAGTGAGTTCTGCCAAACACCAGAACACAGCTTGAGAAAGATTTTAGATTGTGGTCTTTAAAGGTGTGACGGTTTCTGTGAAATTCAGGGTCAGGGTCAGTGTTTGATTCTGGATAATAGATGTCTGAGATTAAGGTTACAAATCCTATAATAGCAAGGACGTGTCTGTGCTGTCCCAATGTTCACATGTGTGTGAATCCACAGGCAGTGCTGGTGGACATGGAGGAGGGTGTGGTCAATGAGATTCTGCAGGGTCCGCTCAGAGAAGTGTTTGACAGCACGCAGCTCCTCACAGACGTCTCAGGTTCAGGCAACAACTGGTGAGCAGCACACTCTCCTCAGGACACCGGATCAAAGAACACATGGCTCACAGCAAATGTTGCAAAACACATTCAGGTGCTGTTATTATACCACTCATGTGGTGTTGAGCAACCTTTCAATGAAATAATGTATAGAAGTGCTAAATTTTACAGGTTCCCCCAAATATAAGAACACTAGATGGTTAGAAGCCTAAACAACTGGGTTGTTTGTTTTGGTCTAATGTTTCTCAGGTTACGTATACAGTAAAAAGGGAAACAGTCGTACTGAATGACAAGGCTGGTGTGAATATTCTCTCTGTAGTTTTCACTTTGAAAGGCACTGTAAGAGGAAATGATATCAGTCTTGTATTGACGTGCTTATCAAGTACAGTAGTTGGTAAAACACTGGGGGAGGAATTAGCAGCTATTACAATTTTGATAATATCGCTGCCACCATGAAGTCTGGTGGTTCTGAATAGAGCAATACACTGGCTGCAGTTGTTGTTGTCAGACTCTGACTGACTGAAGAACTGGTGTGAACACGTCTGATTAGAGGCGCTAACATTGTTTTTTTTAATACAAATTTCATGATGTAGAGTCGTTCTAAATGTTTGACTCTGCTATCATCAAGGTGTGAAGGCTAAAGATTTGAAAACAGGAAATGGAGCCGTTTTCTTTCTTGTGGTTTCTGATCTTATATATATGTATACATGTATATATGTGTATATATGTATATATATATATATGTATATGTATATATGTATATATGCATATATATG
>JAPQRN010000017.1:17627817-17639911 GCA_037367275.1 Coranthus polyacanthus
GTTTTTTTGTGTATTATCACCAACATTGATGTGTTTCATCACAATTAAGTCATATAATTCCAGCTCAAAAAACACATTTTAGTGTTAATTAAAATCCTGTTGCTTTTTATTATCCAGGGCTGTTGGTCACATGACGTATGGCTCAGCTTATAGGGAACAGATAGTGGAGAAGCTGAGGAAGGCAGCTGAGCACTGTGACTGTCTGCAGTGCTTCTTTCTCATTCACTCTATGGGAGGAGGTAAGGACCAAACACACTGTAACACACAGGAAAACGTCAACATTCCATTCCTTGGACAAAAGCTTGTTTCCATTAATAAACATTACACGTTACACAGATCAATGTGGATGCTTTTGCTGTTACACTGAAACTCACCTACGTTTGAGGCATTAGGGTGTATTATGTACACTGTTCTATTATTACAGTGTCAAGTTAAGAAAGAAATGACAGATATGAATAGAATATGTTGGTACAGAAATCCCACAGTGAGCCTCCTCCTTAAATTTGAGGTACGGGCTCTGGCCTGGGGACCAGAGTGCTGAGTCTGCTGGAAGAAGAGTTCCCTGAAGTGTGTCGAATAGTCACATCTATCTATCCGTCTGCGGAAGACGACGTCATCACGTCTCCATACAACAGCGTCCTGGCCATGAGAGAACTCACAGAGCACGCAGACTGTGTCCTACCTGTAGAAAACCAGGTCTGATCTTTTTGAAAATGACTCATATTTGCCTCTCACTCCAGTCTATGTGCACATGTACATAAATTATTCGTGCTAACTAGGCTTTGTCCTCCTTCTCTTCTCCTCCAGTCATTGGTCGACATAGTGAACAAGATCAAACACATGTCTTACAGTGGAAAGCCAGGCTCGCTGATCAAGACAGACAGCAGCATCATCTCTGGACGAGGAGGCGTTAGCGGAGCAGAGAAGCCCTTTGATGCCATGAATAACATTGTGGCTAACCTGTTGCTTAACATCACCAGGTACGGTAATAATGTTTGTTCACATGCTGTATTTGTCTGTCTGTCTGTCTGTCTGTCTGTCTGCTGAGGGCGAAGGGCCTGTCTCTCACTGTTTACTTTACTACTACTACTTTACGGGATATACTGCTGTTATTAACAATTTTGGTTTCATTTAGGTTTTCAGTGGTTTTGACACTGAGCATAAATATACAGTACAAATATTACACAAAAGACAAAGCACACAACAGATAGCTACCTAAATGATAAAAGGCAGCAAAGGGGGAAAAAAACATGCCTACTGCTACTGCTATTACTGATCAGAATCCCTAAAAGATGCTGCTAGTAAAAAGCTGAAGGCACAGTACACATGATCAGGATGGTACCTCCTCCACTTAATTTTGAGAAATCCAGGATAAGCTTGTATACAAATGAACAAATCATAGATTTTAGATTTTATTGTATTTTACAAAATGTCCCAACTTTTCTGGAAATGGGGTTTGAACACATGGTGCATTTAACCTTGTGAACTGCCCGAAGTTTGAGCAAAAAAAATCAATGAAGTGATGATGTGTTTTTACCAACAGAGTGTTTTTAAATGTTACTCCTGTATCACCTGAAGTCTCCTGTGTCATTTCTGCTCTGCTGTAGTTCTGCCCGTTTCGAAGGCTCCCTCAACATGGATCTGAATGAGATCGCCATGAACCTGGTGCCTTTCCCTCGGTTACACTACCTGGTGCCGAGCCTCACACCTCTCTACACTCTGGCTGATGTCAGTGTCCCCACCAGAAGGTCTGTCGTCTCCCTGTGCCCCTAATTTTACCTCTCAGTTTATTCGGACGCCTGCAGAGCTCTGAGTATTACACTCATATCATGTGTCACTCCATCATCCCCTCCACATGTGAAAAAGGGAACGTGACCATGCAAAGGACTAAACATATTACAGAGTGGGCTGATTGTTGATGTTAAAATGAATGTCTCGTGTGTGAATATGAGAATACTTTCTTTATATTAGAGTAAAATTTGCGTGATTGCGTCGTTCAAACAAAGATCTATTTAATTAAGAAGTAAAAATTCAGAAATTAGATTTTTTTTTTTTTTACCCAGGATTATTGTGAAACACATTTTCCAATATAACTACTTCGATTCAGGAATACTGGTATCTTCAGCTTTAGACCTTCAGGCTTGTGGCAGGAAAAGCTCCATTTGACCAAACCAGCCACCAAGACACCCACCCACCCACATCCTGCCCAACAACAGCTGCCATGAAAGTGGCCTTGTGTGAGCCACGCTGGCCTCCTTCGCTGCATCGGAGCTGCTCATTGGTTAACAGGAGCGCTGGTTGTACTCCCAGATGTAAATGTGTGTGACTGTATGAATGCATAGCACAGTGTTCGGTAAAAAATATCTTGCCTGCTCAGCAGAACCTCCCTCCCTGGATAAATAAAGGTTAAAATTAATCTTTCTGTAGCGTTGCCCCCTTTGCCCCCAATCTTACTCAGTTTAGTCCCTGAAGTGTCTGCACTGCAATTTAAATAGAGACATTATGTATTGAACAAGCACACAACAAACGCTGTAAAGCACAAAAATGAAGGAATTAAAATTTGTCATAGGTGACAGAGCAAAGGACGGGTTTTAAGATATGATTCCTAAATATAGAACCTTATTTCAACACAATGGCACTTAAATTTACCAAATGTAAGCATTTTCTCCCACAGAAAATAATTCTTAAATCTTTTCTTTCATCCAGACAAATGTACTTGTTTTTAGAGAAAGTCTGTTCTTAAAGCAGTAGTTTTACTTTGTTAAATACTGTCTTTGTCTTTAAGGATAAACGATCGCTATTCTGTGATGTAAGATTGACAAAACGGTGAATTCCATTTAGATGTCATCTGTTGTTAATATGCGAGGAGATGAAAAGGTTATGGTGCTCGAAATAAGAAATCTTGCCTTCAACGAAGTAGTTTTGTACTCGTCAGTGTTGATTAAACAGCTTTACAGCAGACCTTCCAGTAGACATTTCGACTTGTGAAATCAGGTAAAGCGCAGTTGTTACAGATAATATTAATGGTGGCTGTGTTCCATTTAGTCCAGTGAACCGTCATGCACACAGAAATATTTCATATGATACATATATTTCATATCAATATATTTCATCATGGTTTTTTCCACCATTTGTCTGGAGCTCTTTTAACGACCTCATCTCGTTGCACCTCCTGCTGTTATGTCTTAATGGCACCTGCACTAAAAACTAGCACCACCAAGTGTTTCCCTCGGAGCACTTAACTTCCTCCTGTGCAACTTTCTTTTAAAATGTGGAAATGAAAAAAAACGCATTTCTCTTTTACTTGGTGAGGGGATGTGCCACTGCGCGTTCGTTTCGCCATAATAAGGGGTTAGCTGCATTTTTTTTTATTAGCAATGTATATACACAATACAATACAAAGTTATAAAGGAACCTACAAATTTCTGCTCGGGGTAAGCAGCAAAAAAAGAAAATACAGATAAAAAATATGAAAAAACAAAAACAGCAAAATAACTATACATTTATAAATAATGATAATTAAATACAAGAAAGACTAAAAGGAACAAAGACACACATTATGCATTTAAGACACCACAAAGTTCTGGCTTTTACAGCTTTGGGATTAGTGCAACATTTTAAAGACTTTATGTACGAGAGTAGATAAGTTTAAAAAGACTAAAATGTTTGGTTTTTGGTTGGAGAATTTGCTGGAATGTATATGGAGTTTGTAAAATGATAAGATTAATAATTAATATCTGATAGAATAGGGGAGATTATCATTAAAAAAGCCAAACGACACATGTTCAGGTTGGATCTTGAAAGGATTTTCCAATTTGTCATTTAAGTGAAGATTAATATCCAAAATCTATGAGTATATGAACAATGTCAGAAAGATGAGTAATAGTGTCCTCTGCTTGATGACAGAAAGAACAGTGATGCTTCACAGGTTAGCAGCATTTACCTCTCTTAACTCCGCCGCACCGTTAGCTCTACGCTAACCTGCAAAACAGCGTCACATACGCATAAAGCACTGATAATGACATTGATTGGCTGTGGAAGTAAATACGTGTGAACCGCATCATATCATTGGCTGGACAGTGTTAGTCATTGTTTTACTGTAGTTACCGCTTGTTGTCGCCTGTCACTCACTGAGTATTGTATTGCAAAATGGTACAGATTCAATTGTTATGTGTTTATTTTATTTACAGTTCAGGTTGGATTTTGCTTTATGCGCTGCATAGATTTGCTGTGCACGGAGAACGCGGGAGCAGTTCGTGGTTGCACAAGCATGCAGCTTAGAGGGAACAATGTTAACTATAACTATTTTGAAGCATGTACTGTACGATACTAGTGGCAGAAAATAAAGAAAAAAGTTAAGTAAATAAAAAATTAATACATCAATTGCAATTAATTGCATGACAATTAATCATCCATAAAGTAGTTGAGTGTCATAACAGCCCTAGTTAGTGCGCTAGCAGTTAGCATGCTAGTGGTTAGTGACAAAACAATGTGAAGACAAAGCAAACAAATGAAAACCACTGCCGTGGGCTAGTGGCCAAATTGTTATTTTAAACACTGGTATTGGCATCTGCCCCGAATTTCAAAATCGGTGCATCCCTAGTGAAGTTTTGATATTTTATTGAGATCATTTAAAAAATGATTAGATTGGATAAAAACTGTCCGGTAAGAAGAAATACCTTGTAAAACAAAAAACAAGCAGATATCCCCTTTCTTTGATGAGTGATGTCTTTTACCAAGCTGTCTTCTCTCTCTGCTCATTCCAGACTGGATCAGATGTTCAGTGATGCCTTCAGTAAAGACCACCAGTTAATCCGTGCCGACCCAAAGCACAGCCTGTACCTGGCCTGCGCCCTCATGGTCCGGGGCAACGTGCAGGTGTCCGACCTGCGCAGGAACATCGAGAGGTCAGAGCGCCGTCTTCCCGCTCAGCCTCAGTCTGAAGTGTCAGTACCATCGCCCTGATAGACCCAGAGATGACCTTCAGTCTCTCTCCCATACAGGGCCTCCATTCAGCACTGACAGCAGTGATTCATGACTGCTCCATTCAGCACTCACCTCTCTGCAGAATATGTTTTTCTGTGGCACGTTGTCAGAAATAACTGAAACAGAAGCTGGTGCGAGAGCACATGTTTGCGAGTGTGGGGAAAGCACAGTAATATGGGCTACCAACGACACATGAAGGCATTTCAGCATTTTTACATACTTCCACGCATCTCTAGAAGAAGCTTTGTCATCTGTCCGTCGGTCCCCAGTACGTCTAAAATCAATTGTCAAGTCAGAATGATTTGAAACTTGTTAGATACAGTAGATAGTTATAATTGAGATGCTGCTGGTACAAGGATAGTGGATGCATTGTTGAACTTCTGTTCTTTCTGTACATTAGTTAATATACAGGACCCATGTCTGTCTGCTTTTATAGGTACACTGCTATAGACCCTGAACACTGAATAGCCTATGCCCGCCAAAAAAGAAATGTCAAAATGAACATGTTCTGTGTTAACGTGTTGATTAATTTAAAAAAAAGAAAACTAAATCTAGGGGAAAACGTCATCATGTCTTTAGCCAAATATTTTTTGGTGTTTGTCATTTCTCTGTGACATCTGGATGTTTGGACACGAGGAGTCACTCTCTCCAGTAGCTGAAATGACTTGGTGATGTTTCACGTAACAATGTGAGTTAATGTGGTCGGTCGGTGTTTTTATTAAGTTAGCGTTCGCTCGGTGAGTTTCACCCCTCGCTCTTCCCCAGCTTCACCCTTTTGTCCAAATATGGTCACTTCTGCCACCAAAAAAACCCAAGATGGCGAGGTCAAAGTCGAGGCTTCAAAACAGCGGTCCACAAACTAATGGATGACATCACGACGACTATGTCGACTTCTTTTATACTATGGGTCTATGGGTGTAACTGAAACACTTTGAAGTTTTACCTTTAAGCCTTAGAGCCACACTAACTGTGTAATTCCAAGTGTGACTAAAGAATGTCTAACCTCTTGTTTCCGTCTCCCGGTCCAGGCTGAGGCCTTCGCTGCCCTTTGTCTCGTGGAACCAGGAGGGTTGGAAGACGGGTCTGTGCTCGGTGCCTCCTGTGGGTCACTCCCACTCTCTGCTGGCGCTGGCCAACAACACGTGTGTGAAGCCCACGTTCATAGAGCTGAGAGAACGCTTCACCAAGCTCTACAGGAAGAAGGTGCATTTCTACATATTTTCCAAGTTTAAAGCCATCAGAATTTTACAAGAAGCATCAGATATTTTGAGAGTATGCGTGTTACTGGATTATTATGGAAGACTCCAACCTACAGTGATGATATTACTCTTATCAACAACAAAAAAAGGTTTTGGATTCATTTGACATTTCAGTTGGGCAAAGGGGGGGTAAAATTTCAGAATAAAATAACTTTGCAAGAAAACCACTTTAATCTTGGAAATGCTGAGTTTCTTCTCATAATATTACCCCCCTTCCCCAGCTCTGTCATTTGTTTTTCTTCTCAGAGAGAACAGGAAGACTTTCTACAATATTTATTAGGGTTCCCAGTGCATGTGGTATTAGAAACTAGCAGTGCACTCTGTAACTCTCTTAATACATCCACTGGACTCTCCCATTATGCTGGTTGTCTTCTGGTACCTTCTTCTTCTTCTTCGTCCTTTAGTTTCAGATGCCCTTACCTTCTCCATCTTGTGTTTTCATTATTAAACACATACCAATTTAAAAGCTGTGGGATAAAAAGGATTCCAAAAGCTCTTTCATTGCATCATGTTTAGTCCTCAAGAAGCAATAAAAATTCAATCTGTGATGTGATCTCATGTGAATGAGCTTTTAAGTGGTTTGAAGGTACCAGCAGCCCTAGTATGAGCACGACACTCGATTTAATAGTTTTTTCTGTAGATTTTTTTAATGTCAGACTTTAAATAAAGTAACTCCTTACCAACTTACCTAGACCCTCCCTACAAGTTTAAGAAATATTTGTCTCCAAAAACTTGTTAAATGATAAATGAATAATATAAAATCAGTTTTTAACATAGGACCATAATACATTCTAGATATTAATACTACACAGAATCAACATTAAGCTACAAGAAAGTGAAAACTATTGGAGACATTAATTTTTGAAAGATTCTTTGTTCGTATAACATAGTATTTATATTTATTCATTTGATTTCAGCAGCAGCTATCAGGGTTTTTCAGAGGTAGTTCCATCCTGATCATATATACAACTGGCTCAAGTTTTTTACAAGCAGCATATTTTAGGAGTTTTAATGAAAAAAATGATAATATCACATTAAAAGTATCATAGCCATTTTTTCCAATAAGCATATTCAGGGAATATGGGTTATGTCAAAGTTACTCTGATCGCAGATTTACTGATTATCTTTAGACAGATGGCGACATTTGTTGGAGGTCTTGAAGAAAACAGGGATCAGTGTAGTGAACCTTTTGGCACCATATAAGAACGTTTTTCTACACCAATAAAACAATATGTCTATGAGGTAAAAAATGACAGCACCACCACATCAGTGTAGATACAGTTACAGTGAGATAGAGGTGGCCACGTCGCAATTCTCTATGCAGGAAAAACCCAGGCTATTTCCCAAATGTATGTGTTCATAGATGTCAAATTTCAGCCTGATCCACTGAAAAATGAGCCATATGTGAGGATTAGGATACACACACTAAAGATGAACCTTAGCTGCGATGGCCCAACGTAAATTTGGAGTAGGACTTTTTTTCTTCCCATGCATTTAGACATTTTCACATTGACTTTTTTTAAGAAAATGAATGAGATAAACTGGGAAGTGTTGTGAACTTCTGAGCTGGTATGAAAAGATCCAGTGGTTAAAAATACAAATGAGTACAGCATCATTGTCCACATGGAAAGCAAAGACACCGTTCTCACTGTCGACTGTAGGCACATAGAAGATGAAAGTTATGTTATTTGTACTTGCACTTGCGTCAAACCACCCACATTTCCAAGTATAATATCATTTGCTTGATAAGAATGTTTTTGCGTATGTATATCTGCTTTCTTTAACGAAGTTTAAAACTCAGTCTGTCTGTCTGTTTGTATATCAAAGGCTCACTTACACCACTACCTGCATGTGGAGGGGATGGAGCCGAGCTTCTTCTCCGAGGCCACGGCCTCTCTCAGCTCACTGATTGAAGAGTACAATCGGCTGGACGCCACCAAGGGGACACTCATGCCTGATGCACCTAGACTCAGCATCGCTAGATGAAGGTCCACTCTGTTACACAACTCAACCTCTGTCTGTGTCTTTCGTCTGTATAGAGAGAATTATTTTTAAGAAAAAAGCTTCAAACACAATCAAATGTTTTGTATATTCTTTTATAAATTATATATATCAATATCAATTATGAATCTAATTTATGACCTGATTTATTTTGTTTCTGCCTGAAAAATAAACAAGAACAACATGTAAAAGAACTGAACAGAATTTTTTGTCATAATATCAAAAGTGTGGCCTTGTATCGGCTCCCTGACATCTGTAGTTTTATAATGTGTAAAATAAGTCAATGTGCTGTTAAAGCTACTACACTGGCCATTATCCTTGTTATTGCACATGCTTCTCCTCAAAACACATCCCAGTCGTTCTTCATGATCCGAGGTTTTCTAGTTTCAGTCCAGTATTTTTTATTTTTTTTACGGGTAAGTTTCAGTCCTGAGTGTCCCACAGCAGGTCTCGTTCCCCGTGTGGTCTGTGAATCCATCAGAGTAACCGCAGGTCAGAGAACATGTCGCCCGGATCGTTGCACTTCCTCTGACACACGCAGGACGTTATCCACTGCATCTTCCACTGAGTGTTGGAGCCTCCCGTGCAGGTGAAGTTGACTTTTATCATGCGTGACTTGTTGGGGACACAGCAGCGTTTGTCTGTGCACACGCCGCAGTACGTCGGCTTGAACTTCTTGGTGCTCGTACAGCCGGACAGTTTGAGCTTCTCCGCTTTCTTCGCCTGGAACTTAGGCCGACACGTCTTTCCCTTTGGCATCTAGGCAAGAAAACGGTGACTTTATTTGACTTCAACAGTTCGTTTGTCACATGAAAGCTTAGAAAAAGTTAATAGAATTTGACTAATTATGTGCCTGCTTGTAATGCACTCTTCTTCTGTCCAAATGTTGTCCCGCAGCTTTGAGAAAACCTATGTAAATTATACATCAGAACATGTGGTTTGATCTAGCATGGTGTGGTATGAGTTTTCTTAGTAATTCAAATTCTCTTCATCATTTTCAATGGGAAGTCGTTATGGAAATGATCAAACTCACCCGTCTTTGGAGCCACATTACTTCATCAGGCTCTGACACAAAAACATGGCTGAATTTTTAAATTAATCTGAAGACTTCAAAGTTTATTGGGCTCAGTCTATATTCTGATATCTGGTACAGTATTTATGAAATCGCAGTTTAAGTTTTATGTTTGTTTGTTTTTTGTTTTGTTTTTTTTGGACCTACCGGTATTCTGATGTCATTACTAGAGTGCAAAAAGGCTCTTGGAAATATTCAAAACTTTTCTTTTAAACCTACTGTTACGCTCCACTTTACCACACATCTAGCTGCATTTATCCTATTTCAGATTTCCGATTCAGTGACTTACAGAATATGAACTATGAGCCTCAAAGTGGCACGAGTTTCATCCAACTGCCTCATCAAACCCAATAATAAGTCAGTTCAGATCCAGAAAAACTCTGTCTTTCCCACACTTTCCACTAAACCTACATAAAATCTATATCTACATGTACGGTTAAGTCTCCTCCCTCTCACAGTGAGAACATTTTGGTGAGTTGAGGTACCGCCTACAACTGAGAAGCCTCCCCAAAGGTCAATCTCAGTTTCTCATTGTCTTTGCTTCAGTGACACAAGTGATGGGAAACACTATAGCAACCACACACACAAACACACTGCAGTCTAATCCTCAGCCGTTAAACCAATCTCCCTTTAGAATAACTCCCAGACATTTGACACCTGTGAAGCTGTGACTATGCAGCACACACATTCACTCGAAATGTCTCCAGTTTTGTTACCTTCATGTTTTTAAGGACGCTCTTGTCACACGGTCTCATCAGGCACAGGCGCCGGTCCTTCCTCATCTCACATTTGCTGTTGTCGTTGTTGACTCGCACAGAGATGCCCAGGCCACAGGTTTTGGAACAGGGGCTCCACGGGGTGGTCTGGATCAGACAGTTCTTCTTCCAGGCTAAAGGAGGATCCCTGTAAGCTTTCAGTATTACAGTTAAAGGGCACTGTGTCAACAACCCCCTAAACACACAATGAGCCTGTGTGCCGCTTTACTTGAACGCACCGTACCCACCACCAGGACGAGATGTGCACTTATACCAGAACCGTGTGTTTTTCAGTCAAGACATACATCCAGGAGCCAGTTTCATAAACATTGACTCTGACTAAGGCTGAAAGAGTTCATGTATCTGCTTAATAAAGGTCATGACTAAACTCATGTTTAATTAAAACAAAGGACAACTTTCTTTTGAATTATGGGAAAATTAAGATAAACTAAAGAACATGGTTACTTTTTGTGGGTAAATTCAGGTACAATATTAAAGTAATTTGGGAAAAATAATGACGCTTGGCAGGACTTAGCACTTTATGACAACTCCTCCGTCAGGCTCAGGATAATTACCTTTTCATTCCACAATATGATCAAACAACAAACAAAGCCTACATTATAACCTATATTTTCCTCTATTTGTGAGTTGGTGCCGCTGGTTAGGGTCTTAGACTGGGTTGTACAAACAAGGCTTGATTCAATATAAGGTTAGGTCTAACCAGGGTTTAGCAAAACTAGGTTTAAAATGAGTAAAATTAAACAGAGCTCTGTTGCGCGATTTTAAAAACTAATGACTGTAGGCTAAATCTAAGTTTACTGATATAAACTTTAATCAACGTGGAGATGCTTTCTTTCTCAAATTAAATTAAATTAATTAATAAATAATACATTAGGAAATATAAAAGATGGGAGAAAACTGTTAACTGCTCTGTATTTCGTAACAAAACAGGACCATTGTTGCTAGCTAGCTAAAAAGTTAGCTGGTTATCTTAGTCATGATAGCTAAAAAAAAAACTATTGTTAATGCTATTATTTCTCCTCTGAGAAGAAACTTGTTGGCTGAAATAATAGGGTAATGTCCAAATGATAGAATATAAAGAACAAACCACTGCACAGTAAGAACAAATAGTCTGACAACAATTGACTGTGGTAGCCATGTTTGACAGTCGGTCCAGTCTCTCTGTTCATCTCCAGAACAGTCTCCTTGCAGAACTTTCTCCAAGGAACTTAAATAGTATAGCTCAAAAATGCAGCCATTTTAAAAGTTAAACTCCCTCAAGTTTAAAGTTAAAATTTGGAGATTAAAGCTTTGGTGCAACAGAATTCATTTTAATCTAGTTTAGAGTACTCACTAAATTGAAAGTTAAAAACAGCTGTAAATGTAATCTTTTTTAATTTACGGTGTTTTAAAGTTTGGTGCAACATAATTAGAAGATAAATCATATTGCTTGTTGGTGTAACTCAGCTTTAGTCCCTACTTAGTTAGCCTCAGGGTAAGGTTAATATATTTATTATTTATTATATTTTGTCAAAGTTGCATTAAACTAATCTAAGAACAAAACTGAGACTAGTCTAACAGTGTAAAACACCCTTATGAAACAGGTCCTAGATGCTTCTGTTGACTAGGTATACATTTAAGTAGCCGCTCAGATGAAGCTAAATGATCCAAAAATGGTTTCAATTCCCATGTGAAGATGTCTGTTTTACCAGTGTTTTCATACAGTTACAAATTAAACCAGTTTTGTTTCAGTTGTCTGAATGCGACAGGTAATGACGAAAATATGTTTCTTCAAACATGTCAGGCTACATCAAAGTGAAATCCTGGTGCTTTTAATAAAAAGTGAACAGTCCCTCCTCCACTTCATAACTCGAACCATCCATGCTTGTGTTTTCCTTTAGTCTCACCACATTCGGCCACACCTCACTCCTCCCTCTGCCAGAGGAATGAAATGCCCACTCCTACTCCCCCACCCCACCCCCACCCCCAAAATCTATCTTTGACAGCAATTAGCATTCCAG
>JAPQRN010000017.1:17654309-17675705 GCA_037367275.1 Coranthus polyacanthus
TTGACAAAGGAGATGTTCTTCTGCTGCAGAGCGTTCTCCCACCTTGTCCATATTTTCTGTTGTTTCATTGCCATTGTCCTACTCATGTTTTTTTCCACACCGGCTCACACCTCTTCCTGTATATGATAGATTCAGATTCAGAACAATTCGGTTTACAGGTCTGGGTCGCAGCAAGGGCAGGACATTCCACATACACATAGAACAGTCAATATGCAGAATAGATCATCAGCACTAAAGATCCAGCCATGACGTGCAGCAATTATCTCCATCAGTGTCAAAGTGCAACAGTAGAAATAAATAGATAAAATAGATAAGTCCTCTCTTTGGGAATAACCCAAAGCAGCTCATCTGGTTACCACTTCTCCAACTATGGTCTTCTGTCAAATCAAAGATGCTGATCATGCTCTTTCAACAACTCTTTTGTCTCCATCGAGATGGGCTCATTCACATTGAACTCAGTGGTTGGAGGTGCTGGTTCAGTCAGCCCTCTGTAGAGTCCAAGCTCCTCATTTCTCAATGGCTTACCTACGGTGTCACAGAGGAAGCAGTTGATTTCTTCTGCTGAACATCGTGAGTGAACATTGAGCTTATTCCCAGACAGCTGGTTTGTGAAGCCAAAGGTACTGGCAATACAAGCAGGTTGCTTCCTGTCTCCCTCGTCTCCTTTGCCACTCTGCCCTGCACAGGGTCACGGGAGTCTTCCTTGGGGTGTCTTGGAGTGCCTCGGGGTTTGGCTGGGGATTGTGGTTCGTCTATGCTGGTTGTTTTGAATTGTCTTTTGCAGCTGTGTTTCTTAAGGCTTTTATGGTTCTTACACACTTTTACGTGGATACAGTCTACATTTGTTGTACAGTCCACAAGTGTAGAATGGTACACAGTCAACAAATGTAGGTTGGGTCAGTAATCTTTGTTCCTTCTTGTTGGGATCTCCTCCTCTTCTCTCTCAGGATCTCCTGGGCGTATGACTCTTAGGGTTTCTTCATAGCCTTGTGGGGTTCTTCTTCACAGAAAATACACGGGCTGTCTTTCCGTGCTGCCAGTTGTCTCTCCAGTTGTCACCAAACTGTTCCTGGAAATCACTGGCTCTGCCAGACTTCAGGGTCCAGGGTACTACTCACTGCCAATCGCAAAAAATGCTTCCGGTTCAAAAGGTTTAGGGGAGTATTTTGACAGAAAACATAAACATGTATTTAAGCTGTCTAGTATATGCGTGGAGATGTCCAAAGTATGGTGAAGGTAACAGAGGTCGTACAAGAGATTTTACATGATGCCATTGTTTTCTTTCTTGTCTCAGGTTCGTCAATGTGCTTGTGTACTATGGCCTTTCCCTCAACATTTCCGACTTTGGAATGAACATCTATCTGACCCAGCTCATCTTTGGCCTGATCGAAATGCCTGCACGCACCATCACACTGTTTACCCTCAATCGCTCCCGCAAGATCTCCCAGTCAGCTTTCCTTGCGGTGGGCGGCACGGCCTGCCTGCTCACCATCTTCATCCCCAGTGGTATGGACTCACATGCACCCAGATAATAGTGTTCATGTTTTGTTTTGCTGTAGCTGTTTCTATCTATCCTACAGTCAGCAGGAAAAGAAAAGCTGATGTGCATTTTCTATGTTTGATGATTTTTTTTTATTCCTCTGACCTCTCCACTAGACCTCTCTGTTATTAAAACAGTCTTAGCCATGATTGGGAAGTTTGGGATCACTGCCTCTCTGTCCATTATTTATGTATACTCAGCTGAAGTGTTTCCCACTGTTATCAGGTGAGTGCTACTCTGAGACAATCAAAATCTGCACTTTCTGCACCAAGGATGATGGAATATCCAAAGCCAATTCCTATCTGTCTTTGAGGAACATTGTTTTTAAACCTTTCAGTGATTTTCTCACACGTTCAAGGCTAAATTGACGATTCTCATCCCATCTTTGCTCATAAAGGACTAGGCCTTACCTGGATGATGCTTTTGTACCAAGTCATAATTCACCTGCATAAGTCACCTGCTACACCAGTTGTTTCAAATCACGTCCTTATTCAAAGTTTCTACCTTACCTTACTAGTCTTAAATTGTCCCATAGATATATAAACCCTTGTTGTGTTCTGTCTGCTGAAAAAGTGATCTTGTTGTGGTTCCTATGAGGATCAGTATAAGATTTTTGTAACCAGCCTCTAATTTCAATAAGTGACTCAGGATAATCATAATGGTGTGACTCAGGGTCTGTCTCTCTTCTCTCCTCTAACTCTCAGACAAAATGGGATCGGTGTAGGCTCCATGTGTGCTCGCATAGGCGGCGTCCTGGCTCCCATGATGTACCTCTTGAGGGGGATCAGTCCGCAGGCTCCCATGGTGCTGTGCGGCCTTTGCCCCCTGCTGGGCTCCGCCCTCTCCCTGCTGCTGCCTGAGACAGCCCATAAGCCGCTGCCTGATACCATCGAAGACGTGGAGGGATATAATGTCAGGTTGGAGCGCTAACATTCCAGTGTTTTCATACTGGAGGTTAAGTGGTTGAATATAAAGGCTGTATGTTCTTTAAAATATTTCCTGCTGTCCTTTACCAGTGAGGAGGAGGGAGGTGTGAAGCCAGCTGCGATTCTCTAAGGAATACAGGCGTCAACTGCGGCAACAGGACAGACTGACGAATGTCACCCATCACACAGTGTCCTAAAGGATGCATCTAAAGTCAAGAAGTCTATGCTTCCAGTGGAAGTTCTAGCTTTTCTGTATTTTCATTTTTTGTCATTTTTCTTTTTCTATATGCCAGCTTTGTTGCGTGTGAGTGTGGAATTGTGTAGCTACTTAGATTGTGTAACAATAGCAAATATTTCAAATACAGTATGTATGCAGCCGCAAACAAGGAGAGAGCCATGGTTAAACATTTAAAACTCCTGGAACATTCGCGTGTGCTTATGTGAAGTTTGTGTTGGAGTCTGTTGTGCTGGGAGCCGGATGTTTGGAGACTAGTTAGCTAACTCTATTCCTAAGCTAACGGTATCTAGTGTTGTACAGAGGAGTTTTTGTCTAACAATAGCACAAGCAGAGATGGGCACAAATACATCAAAAAGTATGGTGTTACAAATTGAATCTACTTGCTAATAAAATATTTAAAAATAAATACAAAATACTTACTTCTACTACTGACTCCATTTTCAAGCTAACGGTAGCTAGCGTTGCACACTGTTGCTGCTGTAGAGGAGCAGAATCGACATTGAACTCAAGCGGGAGCGCAGTGATTTACCTGACCAGAATCCTCTACATAGAAATCAGCGTGCATACTGTTATCATGGATGAAAACAGCTGAGGCAGTCATCAGCATAGGAATGGGGATAGCTATGGTCTACAAATAACCATCTCCCAGCAAAAACAGTCTAGTCTGCTTAACCCACAAAGAAGAAGAAGACCAGAACGTTACACTGTTTACAGAGAAAGTGATTGACCAGCTCGTTCTACCTCAGAAATGTGAAATGGTCCTCTGTTTGACAAGTGTTTCTTATTTTTGTCAATAAAGAACAGTTTAAACCAAAACCATCTGGATGCTATTTATTTTGTGCAAAATCCTCAGACTTTGAGCTATCTGTCTGTCTGTCTATCTGTCTATCACAATAAAATAGACCATTACATTATTTTAAATGGACTAGACCTTATGGGCTTTGCAACCCCTCCTCTTTTCTTTGTTTTCTGTCCCTCCCTTTATTCACTCCCATCACAGTAAGGTGAACTCACCATCAGATAACATAACACACAGATGCGACTGCTTCTGAATGAGGATGATTTCTCTACTTGTTAATCACTGGCTTGTACAGTCTGTGTTTTACCTACACATTTGACTAATTTGGACCTCCTGAGTCAGACCTCATAGCTTCCAGTATTATAGGTGTATTTTACACATACAGAGACTAAGAGGATGAATTTTGATGAAATTCTTATTCTCATTGGAGACTTTGGAAAGTTTATATATCCTGTGTATATTTGGCTCTTATACATCAGAACTAATGATAAGAAATGATTAAATTCCCATAACAGGATAAGACGAATTGGTAAGGCAAATTGTGATATTATTTCATTGTAAAACCTGAGTAACGGAGCGTGTACCAGTCCCTTGTTGTCGCTGAGACATGTTTAACTGTGAAGTCTCTCACTCGCTGCTTTACTGGCTGTTTCACCAGGTCTCCAAAACTGAGGTGAAGAGAGGACACTCATTCCTTCCTAGACCTTGTGCGAACCCCCAAGAAGCAGTCGTTGATTTTGTTTTATGTCTGGTGAGTATCAGCAGAAGCATCTCTTTGTCAATATGCAATCCTGCACTGTCTGACATCAAATTCAGTTTTCCAGTATCTCTAGTTTCCAGTTTCCCTGACCATTACTTATATCGACTCATCTGAAGACGTGATCAAGTGTCTCCTAAACACTCAAACCTCATCTGCTCTAAAACCCCAAATCAGTAAAAAATTGGGACAGGTATTGAGCTCTGAAATATAATTAACAGAGCAATCATTTACAAAAAAGGACCACCAGAACAATTATTAGAGAGTCTAAATAAAGTGAACGACAAAAAAATCTATTGACTTAGTATTTCTTGAGGGAAGTTCAGTGGGCGTTAATTGGAATCAGGATTTTTTGGAGCCAGTACCTAGTGGCCGTCAGTGGTGTTACATTTTAAAATACACTTAGTATCAGCTAATGAACCAGTCACAGCTGTGTACATCTAATCAGGGCAGAGCAGAGCGTCGCTCCTGCTGCTCGGATCTAGCACCAACTGTGGATGTGTCATTTAATACATCCATGGCACCAACCCACACAACGCTACTTCTTCTTCGTCTCATGTTGGACTGAGAACAGACTGGACACTTTTGTGTCATGAAATGGCGTCATAAACGAGACAGGACGGTGCGAGGCTAGCTGGTTAGCATGAATACAGCTGTACATATCCGTGCGATATGATGTCAAAAAACTGTTATTTGGAATTTTGGTTCATTTTTGAATGTTTTAAAGTAGAAATAGTATAAACGATGCCTTTAATCACAATAAGTGACTCAGCATAATCATAATGGTGTGACTCAAGGTCTTTCTCTCTTCTGTCCTCTAACTCTCAGACTAGACTAGATCGGTATTGGCTCCATGTGTACCTGCTGAGGGGGATCAGTCCGCAGGTTCCCATGGTGCTGTGCGGCCTTTGCCCCCTGCTGGGCTCCGCCCTCACCCTGCTGCTTCCTGAGACGGCCCATAAGCCCCCGCCTGATACCATTGACGATGTGGAGGGATATAACGTCAGGTTGGAGCACTACCATTCCTATAGCATGTTGTCATACTATGGACCAGTAGTAGAATATAAAGTTTCAATACGGGGGTGTATTGGTCTTACTCCAATACATGTGTAAAAGCTGAATTTGTTTTAAAAGGGACAGCCACCCCGCAAATGATGATTTTATATATAAGGATTTACAGACTTAAATGCTTTCTTAAAATAGTGTTTTTGGTTGTGGGAGTTTGATGAGGCCTAAATGCATGTTTATATTAAACACACAAAGTAGCCATTACAGCTGAAGAGACTGATCCAACTGGGTGTCATGGCAACCATGACTTTGACCCGATCTAACCGTTAACTGTATCACCCAGCATCCTCAGATTCAGATCCACAAACCACCAGAACTGGATGTTTTACCTGTTTTAGACCCTGATAAGTGAGAATAGTCTCTTACAAAGTATACTTTGAGCTCAGACAGTAAGCCATAGAACATCTCCTCCGTGACACGACTGAAGGTAGTCAGAGGCAGCATTTAGTTAAAGGTCTGTTTACAGTAAGTGGTATCTCATCTTTTCTGACAGCTCATTAACCAATACTTGAAAACATTTAAAACTCCTTTTCCTCCCTACATTTTAACTCAAATACCTGTACTTTCTACTCAGATTTTCAGAACAGCGTCATCTCTTTAGATTTAATGCATTTGAGAGGTCAATGATGTCTGTCAATGATTTCTATTTTGCATCACTGCGCATTTCAAGGTAAATGAATGGAACAAAATCAAGTGTAAAAGATTCAACAAGATGAAAACAAAGTAAAAAACAGCCTAAAACAGCCTTCTTCTTCCTGTCCTTCAGAGACAGCAGACGTGTCTTTCTGAGCTCCTCTATCTTTCCTCCCCCTCCTGCTTGCCTTTGCTGTGTCTTGTCTGTTTTTTGGACTTGCCACTTTTTGGATCCCCTGCTTGCTGAGCCCACAAACAGCAATATGGAATTGATCGACTGGTCACTCAGCGCAATTGACAAGATTTTTTCACCCACAAATAGGGGCTCAGGGGAGCCCGCCTGCCCTGATGGAACTTTCTCAGCCGGGTATACTATGGATGCTTGGAACAAGTGGAGAGTAGTATGCCTGTCGGTTTTGTCGGTGGAGGACATTGAAGATACCTATTTTGGATTATAGCGGGACACCTCCTAATTGGCCTCAGAGTGCCCTGGTCTATCGAAAAGTCGGTAAGACAGCAGCATGCAAAGAGACCCCGCTGGTGTCGGTTGAAATTAAGGAGCACTTCGGAACAGTGAGTGACAAGATGAAGGGTTTACAGCAGTTGGTGTCACAGTCGCTGGAGATGGTTTGAGAGTTGACATCTCGAGCTTCAGATTCACAGAAGAAGTTGGATTACATCGCGGGACAGACCACAGAGGTGCTTCGGCAAAACGCGGGACTGAGTGTAAAGGTGGATGGACTGTGGAAGGAGCTCGCTGCTCTGAAGTGTGATTTAAAAGGCTGAGGTCCAGTTATAACTAAAATTTGAAGTTATAAATAAATCACAATAGTAGATTTCAACATCTCCCTGGCTAATTCGTCTTTTTCTCTCCTGTGAGCTGAATAAGCAGCTGAACCCAATTCTTATCTTGTTTTTCCATCGCATGGTACACTCTCATGGTCAAGACACAGAGAGAGAGAGAGACTGATAAAGACTGTTTACAAGAACGAAGGACAGAAGGACTCTGTGTTGTCTCCTATCCTCACACATGAACTGTCCAAGGTCTTGACATAACCAAATGCACACACCACCCTTTCCCCCCTCCCTCTCTTCTCCCCCCTATTCCTTCTCCTGCCCCCCCTCCTGCAACATAACCACTGAAAAAATTCCACCACGTGACCATGTGTACTGTGTCAAAAATGTATGATGTCTTATGTATGTGCTTGCATTCCTTTCGCTGTAACTTTTTCAAAGAAGGGGGCTTGGCGGCGCACTAGGTTTGCAGCGGCCCGATTGCCTTAAAAATCGAACGAAATTTCGTTTGTGGTACCGCACATTGTACTGTGCTGTTTACAAATGACAATGAAGGTTATTCTAAGATACATAAGATACAAGACAAAAATAATGTAAAAGACTTAACGAAGTAAATGATGTAAAAGACATGAGGTGAAAACAAGGTACAAGGCGTAACAACACGAAAATTTGAAAAGTGTTTAAAACATGAAACAAGACGAAAATGACAGAAATGTAAAGGATGCAATAAGTCAAAACAGAGACCATGAAAAAAAACATCACCTCATGTTTCGAGTTTTGCACATTGGAGTGAAGCTAATGTTCATTATTTTCCATCTGTTGTTTTTTATTTGATTTAAAATCAGAATGGTTCAATAGTCTGTGCATTATATTAATATAACTTGAGGTTCCAATCGCTTTGCACCCAAACAGTGGTTAGAAATGTCCTTCAAAGGCCGACTTTTGACTTTTTATACTATGAGGACATTTCAGAGCCTGGACTTTTTCACTTTTACTGCTGTAAAGAAATTGAATCAGTACCACAGTTTGTTTTTTACACAAATATCTGTACTTCTACTGGGGTAAATAATGTGTGGGCTTTTTGTCTAAGACATTGACGTGTCCTATGTGGAGACAGTCTGCTTGTTTACTGCTGAAGTGCAGTTCTACGTGTAGACGGAAGATGGCGTCCCAACGTCAAATAAAAAGAAAGCTGCTGAGGTTACTGCAGCTCATACAGAGGTGTATGATACTTTACAGTAAGTTCAAGTTAAAATAAGTGGGGGCGTCTAGCAGTTTAAGCAATAAATAAAACAAAATCAATCTCACAAACCGAAGAACAATGCAGTCCTCTATGTTATTGTTATAATGACCGTTTTTTTCACTCCCTAAAATAAAAAAGTAAGCCTCTAAAAAACGATTTTTGCTTATTGCCCTAATGCTAATTAACTTTACTGTACGTGTGCTATATATCTTAGAGGAAAAATGTCTTTGTACCATAGGTTCATACACTAATATACACATATATATTCACCACCTCCATCACTGTCCAACCCGGTATCCTTTGCTCCAATCTGATTGGACGGTCGTCTTGTCATTTAACAGACTGGGCCCGTTATGTGGCTTTCAAGGGTTCTTCACAATCTCCGAATTCCAAGAGCCCAACAAAGTAGCCTAATAAACAAAGTTCAGAAAAATAAAAAAAATACAAATGTGGAAGAATACAATTGAACGAATGTTATTCTACTAAACAGAGGATACCAACATGGTATTGGTGGTGGGCTCTTGTGCTACATGTACAACCATGCTACTAAAAGCGTACAACTAATCAGTCCATTGGTATGACTTTTGCGACCCTTTTCCTTTACATCACGCTGGATGGACCTCGTTTCACGAACCATAAAAAAAACCTCCCCAGTCCTGTTTACGACTCTACGTAATTCCTCCATGTAGCCTACTACCCGCTTTTTTTTCAGTGTTTCTCGTACGTCTTTCTTACGTCCTGACATTTTCCAGAGCTCTTGAACTCCGCAGTAGTTTCATTGTGGCCCTGCAGAGCTAACGCCATCACACGCAGCGGCCACGACGAGCAGCACGGCAACATCAGGGCTATCACTGAGGCGCAGTCTTTATTACTGTCAAATAAATTCATTATAACGCCAATGGAGTACAGTGCTGCGGATTATTAGACGCTTTTAAACAGGTAAGACACGTTGTTTTTCATTGTATTCACCATTCTGGGCACTCTTTTCTTGAAAGCCGAATGAATTACTCTGATTCCCCCCCCCCCCAGGTATTATTATTATTATTGACGTTTCTTGTACGTAAACGTGCTTAGCCTGTTAGCTAGCTAGCTACACCTCTTTCAGTCTCCCGTGTGTGAAAAGGCTGTCGGCTGTTTGAGGCGGCGGCTGTTTTTACGTCTAATGTAACAACGTGTACAGTGGAATACATACAGATGGATACGTGGAGCCTGTTTAACTGGAATTAAAACACAACAGGCAATTAACAGTAGGTTATCCGCGGCCACTGGGAAAAGATGAGGAATACGCTGTGTTTATTGTCATTCTTTAGTCTGGAAAACCTCTTGACGCATCGGTTTTCTTTGGTCCTATGCTCGGTTGTTTACCATGCCTCCCACCCCCACCCCCCTCTCCCATCATCATCATCAGCATCCTCTACTGATGCTTAGTGGAGTCAGATGAAGGACACAACCTCACATGCTTCACTGTGGCTCTCTTATCTGGGAAGCTTTTTAAAGCTCCTGAACGCAGCACGGCATCCTCAGTCAGTCAGTACTCTGTTTAACTTTGAGGAAGAGCAGGCTGCATTCCTCCACAGGAAGACTGAGCATCACTGCCATATGAACAAACCCAGCTTCTGCCTCTCTGTATTTTTTGTGCTGATGTTTGGTTTGGAGTTGAGTTGTAACTGGTCTACGTTGAGGAATAGAAATGCCTTCATCTTGAGATGCCGGCCCGTCTTCCTCCTCCATAAGGGGAAGTTCCTCCTTCCTTTCCTTTGCTGGTCTAATTGGGGTTAATTGTTCTTGGCACCTTTATGGCCATTACAAACAATGACAGGCAGCTCCTCCAGCTCACTAAACTGCACTGGGTCTGAACTGCAGCCGTTTATTCCATGTATTTGCATGTAAATGGTTAAAGCTTCATTTCGTTTCAAGCGTGCAACAGCTAGACTCACCACTTAGTACTTGAGTGGCACTCAAGAAAAAATAGCAGAAACTAGAAGTCATACAATGTGATGTGGAGTTCTGCTGCTTTCGTTTGCTGTAGATGCACCATTGTCACTATCTGGGGTTGATTTCGTTCTAATCTAATTGAATTTATCCATCTTTTAATTTGTTTTTGCCAATGTCCACATTTCTTCTGTTACTGAACCAATTTTTATGTTCTTATCGCAATTTTTATGCACTTATCGCAAAATGTATCTTAACCTAACTCACTCTAATAATCATATTTCTGCAAAAATCCTACTATTTACCTCCAATGCTTCTATAAGAAAAAGTTGATTTGTCTAAAACACAGCCTTAAATTTGCTTTAAAATGATATTGAAAAGGTCTTAAAAACATGAAGTTTCCGTGGTTGATACCTGCGGACATCGTGGATAAGGTCTGATCTCAGGATCTCAGCTGGTGATCAATCTTAATGTGCTCTCTGCTTCTCTGCCTCTGCTTTTTCAGAGGGATCGTACCGATTGTGTCATTAAACATATAATAGCGCTGTCCAAGCTGTCGTACCCAGTTAACATTCATTTTAAATGGCCTAAGTATCAGTGTAATTACAGTATTTTACAGTGATTCGACAAAGTCTGCGTCACGGGTCAGTTTTTCTACAGCCTGAAAACACAGAAGAGGGTAGAGTTATTGTTTCCTCTCAGACCACTTCAATCACAATATGCTGAAAGGTAGTTATGGACTTTTTACCCAGCGATGCCAAAAAACTATCAAGCACTGCAGCTTTAAGTCCGTTTATAGCGATACTGGAGCACCTGTGTGTTCGGTTTTAGTCCACTTTAACCTGCAGAGTTTGTGCAACGTGTTGTTTTCCTGCTGCTGAAGAAACAACGACTCCAGCCAGTGAAGAGTTACTGTAAGTCGGATTCAGAACTCCAGTGTGGATTAAGTTTGATAGTATAGATGTATGTACGGTTAGGAAAATGTGGACTAGCGTTTACATCATGAAGCTAATTTTCAAAATATCACAACAATGTCCCATCACATGCAGTCTAAGCGTCCAGAAACCAGAGAAAACTAGAGGAAAACTTGTTATAGTTTGGTTGTAACTCACCTACATTTTATAAGATTTGAGAAAAATTGTGGATCATGATTCTACCTCAGTAGATGATCAGATGATCTTTTGGAGAGATCGACCAGCCCTATCCTGGATGTGTTTTTTTGTTTTTTCAGGAACGATACAGATACAGTATCAAGGAGACTGATGACAATATTTGGAACTGATATGTATTTGCAATTAAAATTAAAATGTCTGTGTCACCATTTAGTATAATAGAATCTCCAGCACAAAACTTTGTTGTAATGCCTTTAAGCATATGTTGAATTAAAAGTATTTTTCAGCAGAAAGTGCCAGGAGCTGCTAGCAACATAGTGCATGACTGTTATTTAAGAAAAGAATTGAACAAAACATTAAGCAAGCAGTGGTAATGAGCATATTTAATGTAAAGCTTTTTCTGCATGATCTCTAGTTTTTAGAGCATGCAGAAATACTTTACTGTACTGTGCTGTACTGGCAGCATTTATGTCAACTTGGTAGACTCAGAAACAAGTTAAACACAAGCTACAATAACCGCAAACGTGACGGAAAACTAAAAAGCTAAAAACAAGAAAGTCTGCACATTAACAGAGAGAAGCTAAAAACAAGCTTGAATATTTGATAGTGACAGGACGCCGCTGCAAAATGTATGTAACGGAAACCATGATATAATTAGTAAAACTTAAATTTGTGCTGAAACTTGAGTCTCGTTTGAGCAGCTCCAGATGGGGGTGCAGAAAGCAAAGAGCCCAAGTAGCACATTTTTCCAAATAATTTATCAAATAAAAAAAACAAAACCGGTAAGGGGGAAAATGCTGATAAGTGGCTTGGCTGATAATCTCTGGACCTCTAATCACTTGTTTGTAGACAGTGTCCCTCATTGGCGTGTTTCCGGTGCCAGCAGCTGGCCCACAGCTCGCCGACTCCACGACACAGAACATGTCTACAGGAAGGAGACCGAGCTGCTTGTTTTACAACCATGTGATGTTGTGGCTTGCTGAGTTCAGGTGCTGCTGCCCAGTATTCAGGTTGGAGTACAGTACAGTGTATATGGCTCTGTGGATGGATGTCTCCCCAGGGTGCAGGGATAATCTCTGTTCACGGGCAGTAGTCTTGGAAACAGAGCGCAGGAGCAGGTGTGCTTTCAGGAATATCTTCTTCTTTTTTCTTTTTTTTTAATAACTGCAGTATAGACGCTAACAGTAAGAGCACATCACACTCATAAAGTCTGAGGTTTTTACAAATCTCTATCATTTGACGCGTGTTGGAAGCTTAAAACCAGCAGACATGAAACCTCCTCAGTCCATGCTGGTGTTGAATTTGCAGTCAGCTTCTGTTCCGTCGACATCCCTGGCTGACTCGTGGCTTTCTGCAGAAAACAACTGCCCCTGTCAGGATGAGTTATGAGTTAAGTGCTGCTCTTCTTTTTTTCATTTTCAGTGCTACACAATAGGATAAGGCATGCACCAGTATTACTGATGAAGCTCCTCTGTGTTTAGGCCCGGTTAGATAGGCAGCTTTAAACAGCTTTTCAGCCTTTGGCACTTTGGTGAAGCGCTGCCAAGGGAAGCCACTGCGTTCCTAATCACAGCTCAAGCCATCATTGTACGGACACTTTGTGCCAGCAGCAGACACCTGATCAGGCAGGTTATCACCGAGGTAGGGGAGTTAAGGCGGCGGAATGCACGATGTTTAATGCAGTAGAGGAAGCGTAAGCATGCGCTGTGTGCTGATAAGTTGCTTTAATAAAAAGTCCCTGGACAGTTGGCTGACTTGAGTTTGAAATCATTTTTTTTAACATAACAGATTTGTGTTTTTCTCTACTCTTCATCTCTACAACCAGATTGTTTGCAGAACCAGAATTATGCAACATGTAAACTAGCTCCGACACAGGGGGCCCTGACGTAAGGACTCCAGCTGTCTCGTGAAATACAGCAGGTCCCACACCAGGGCCCGTATCTTGTCGCTTGACACAGTGCTTTACCGCGTACGTTCAGTTTAATTAGCACACACCAGTTGACAAACAGTAAGGCTGACGCTGTTGGAGCCCCTGAAGCATGGAGGCAGTTGCCCGCTTCGCCCCGTGGGTAAATCCAGCCTGTCTTACAGTCTGCACTGGCCAGTTTTCCGCCACGGTTCATCTGAGTAGATTTTCTCCTCAACACTACAGTACAGAAGCTTTTATAAGATTCCACTGCTTCACTTAGTTGGATGTTAAAGAATAACGTACATCCTGCAGACAGATTACCTTGCGTCTCACCGTTTGCTACAGGTTTGGTTTTATACTTTTGCTTTATATACTGTGTGCATCTGCTTTCCAGCTCGTTTCATTATTGAATAACACTATAGTGTGATATGATATTGTGGGATGAAAGAAACACATCTGTCATTTCATATTGTGCGTTTGTTGTGTCAGAATTCACTTTCCATGGCAGTGTTTTTTGCCACTTGGTTGATGCTTTGTGTCTTTCTCATAGACTGTATAAAATATGTCAACATCTCCACTGTGACCCATCAGTTTGTGAACTGGGTTAGTGACAAATAAGAGTTGGCAAGGTGAACAATTCAAAACTCTTTTAACAGCATGCATCAGCTTCGTTAAAACATTCATTTGTATTTGTTGGTTTCATGCAGTTAGAACATTTGTTCCATTTTTTTAACAAAACATAAGACTGAATGTGCCTGAAAACGTCAAATGGTGTAAGCACAAAACAACAGCGTCACAGTCAGAAGAACGGCATTCTATTGGAATGTGTTTTATTGAGAATTTCACCTTTTTTAAGCAGACTTAATTTAGTTTTAATTTTTGAAGTTTTTGCGGTTACATTGGCAGTGTCATTTTTGCTGCCATTCCCCAAATTTTCAGTCAAAATTGGTCAAAACCACACATTTTAGAGTCCTCAAAAAATAATGTATCAAAGTCTTTTGAATTCAATTAAACTCTAAGAGCACAAAAATATTCACGTCATTGACCCAACTACAGTTTTGAAGCCTCAAGTTTGGCATTTGGTGTTTTTTTTCATTTTAATATCACAACACGCTTCCACACGTGCAAATGTTCTACCAAAATAAGTTCTCCTCTGACAGGGTTTTGCAGAGTGGCTGCATCCTGCTCCTAACGCCACCTGAAGATGAGTGTGATTCATAACAAATACAAACTTGACACAACAAATACAAACTTGCCAAACAACCTGGAGAGGTTTTACCCCTTATTTCAGAATGTTAGTAGACTGAGCTGGCACAGTGTGTACAAAGTGTGGGGATAGGTCCTGATATGTGCGACTATTTATATTTATTCACTGCATTTACAGAAAACGTGCCATATATGTACAGTATCATTATCTGGATGTAAGATTTTGGTTATATAGCACAGCCCTAATAACACATATTCCAGATTACTCTTTATTTTTCTTTGTAGTGCAGTTGTAAAAGCTCTGTTCTTGGCTTGGACTTGTCTGTGGCTGCCTTTCTGTTTGCAGTTTCTCCCTGTGCCTGCGTGGGTTTCCTCCCACGTCTTACTGCCACAGTCCAAAGACATGCCGTTAGGTTAATTAGCCACTTTAAATTGCTCGTAGGTGTGACTGTGGGTGGGAATGTTTGTCTGCCTTTATGTGTGCGGTGTTTCCCACAGAATTTGATTGTACCTGTGAGCGGGGGTGGGCACGATGTGTTCCTCTTTTCTCTTGGCTCCATAGATTACATTAATGTGGTCTATATTTTTGTGCATTTAGAAAAGACTACAGCTGCATACAATGCATGCTTGTCATGAAAGACTCTGCTCTTCGACAGAAGCCACAGTCCCTGGACAGTTAACTGGGCCATCAATTCATTAAGATCCACAGACCGCAGCTCTGCGGTGTCGTTAAGCGTGCAGATGCACACGACATGTCTACTGTTCATGAGCTCACATTAGGATTGGGATTAGGATGTGTTAGAGTTCGACAGGTAACCCCTGACTCAAAATCCACGTGTCGCTGTCCACAGAGACACTGCCTGTCTGCAAGACTGGGTCCATGGGCTGAAGACAAGCCTCTGTGTTAACATAGATCACAAGTGTATACAGTGATGTTCTACTCGTAAACTAAAAGCTGTGTGGAAAGAGATGCACGTTGTCTTATTATTTAAAAGTTGGTCACTGTCCACCACAGTGTTCTTGGTTTATTATGAGACTATGGCAGGTCAAGTTAGAATATAGAGGGCTGCACTGTATAACTTCCCTGGCAGAAGTAAACATGTTACATTTACTCTCTAATACTTGGGATGCTGTTAATATAAGTGGGCAGCCCACCCAAGTACAGTCTGTGTGTGGGAAACACTGTGTGTGTGTTGGCCCTGTGATGGTGTAGGACCTGTTCAGGGTGCTGAACCCAGTGTGCTGGGCGAGGCTCCAAGCTCTTAATGGATGGATAAATGTTACGTTTCCTTGATGTTAAATGAATGCTGATAAATTCACACTAGCACATTTTCAATTCAAATTAAGTCACGTTCTCACATTTTCTGCTATGATAATATCTGTACATTTTGCATTTTCGGTCGAGGCATTAGCTCTTGGAGTTTTACTCGCCTTCTCATTGACCCACTTGAGACCACATCTTGACTCAACCTGGATAGCAGCAGGACTCTGGAGTCTGTGCTGTTATTGTAACCCTCATTCATCCTTTTCTGCAGCTTTTGATTCATGCTGCTGTACTCTACGCTGTAAGGTGCACCGTGTCCCTCTGCTGCGATCTCATTGTCCCCAGCTATAGTGGGAAGTGCAGGTGTGAAGTGTGTTCACAATGGTTAGCTCATTCCTAAAGACACTGTGGTCACTGTGTGTCACTGGACTGTGGGGCTGGAGCCATTTTGAGCAGCTGCTCCCTGTGCCGAGCTGGCAGCAGCATCCATAAAGCTCTAATCCTCAAACATTTTGCAACTTTATATAACCTGTAATATGTGTTTCTGAAGAATTCCACAGTTACTCCACAGGAAACATACATTCAGGCTAATTCAACTTGGGGAAATGTAGTCTTTTCAACATTCTCCGTGATTATCTGATGGAATAATTGGCAGTTAGAACTTTTTTGGTCAGGTCTACATATAATATACACATACAAGTATACACACATGTACACAAGTAATATGACTGAGGGTGTCAGTGATTGACTGTTATAGTACGCAGTGAGAAAAACAAATGTGACACAACAAATGAAGTTACTATTCTGGAGTTTTCTGACAAAAAAAACACAAAAACTATATCCAGGGCTTTCAACTGCATATTGTTGTCTGCAAATAGAGTTTACTCTGTTGACATGGACACAACTTTGCTGTTATCACATGATCTAAGCATGGTCACACTATAACAAGTGATCATTTGTTGGGGGAGAGATTTTATAAACCCTGTCTGTGTTGGTTTTAGTGTCCAAACAGCCATGTAATGTGACCAAAATGTGACCGAGCATAGGTCATGTGACCACAACTGCGTAAAATCAGCTGATGGAGACGATATTCTCTAGTTTTAAGCTTTGGAAAAACTGATGTTCAAATGTTCAATTATCTTAAAGTATGATAATACCGTCGGGTGCTGAATACTGACTTAAAATGACTCCCGTTCAAAAAAACACCAACTTCTCTCTAAAAATACTAAGTCATTCATTTTTCCCTATTTTGGTCTCAGTCACTTTATTTGGACCCTTTCTACTAAGCGTACCGGTGATCCTTTTGTAAATTATTCCTCTGTTAATAAGATTTTAGGGCTAATAAAAGGCTTTGATTGACAGTTTTGGAGCTACTGTGTATTGAATGAAAATCATTTTTTCTCTACTATATTTTTAACAGACAGCTTTACTGTGTTTGTGGTTAAGAATTTATGCTAACAAGACAGTCAAAGTATTTTGTCACACAAATAATAATCAAATTTACGTAAAGTTGCAGGAGCCAAAATCAGCCGAATCCTCGTGCAGCTCTGTCCTCTCTGTCCAAATCAAAAGACTAAACATAAATATAGATGACTGGATATCGTTTCACGCCACTGTGGAGAAGAGAAGCCACTTTTCCGAGCTTCCATGTTGAGCCAGAGTAGAGTAGAGTCACTACCTGCCTGAAAATCAAAGTTTGCATCATGGGGTTGATTTTCTACAATGTGTCATCTCAGTTCACTTGAATTACAATACGCTGAAAGGTCATTATGGAAGTTTAGCACAATGACACCAGAACACTAAGCAGAACACCCCTGCAGCTTTAATTACAATGTTAGCATGACTTAGCTACATTAGCCAACATTACCATTAATTTGCTATTCATGACATTAATTTAGTTGTTATATTAATGACGTAATATGACATTTCCTAGTTAGCAGCATGACCATTTTTTTAAAGTAATTATTGTTAGCGTTAGCTTGGTTAGTTTCACCCCTTTCTCTCCCCCAGCTCCACCCTCTTGTCCAAATATGGTCACTTTGTTTCTAGAAAACCAAGATGGTGCCAGCTAAAACAGTCTTAAAGCTTCAAAGTGGTCCACAAACCAGAGAGTGACGTCACGGGGGCTACGCTCACTTCTCATATACAGTCTATGGCACAGTGCAAAGAATATACATTGTATAAATACACCCTTTATAGATTGTTGTATGTCTTAGCCACTATAATACAGTTAACTGTAATTTTACAATTCCAAAATATATGTAATATGTATGAGAGTGTAAATTTGCTTGTAACTGCATTCACAGTCTGTGTCCAAAGCTCGGATTTATTCAAACCCTGTGGTTTTACTTGTGAATGATGAAATGCAGCCCCACCCTGTCTCATTAACCAAAGCTGAGGGTTTGAAAAACCCTGTCCACGTCCAGTCCAGGACCCTGATGCCCTCACATGGGTCTTGTGGTGGGTCAGATGGCTCCTTCTCTTACGTCTTCGACTGTGGAGTCAGCCGCTCCCCCTGCGCTCAGCGTCACGCCACAACCGTAGAGGTCAGAAAGACAGCGCAACAATACTGTCCTTTGTGTCACACTTGTAGTAGAGGGCATGTGTCTCTTCTCTCTCTCTCACTGTGTTTTTTTTTTACCCAGCAGTCGTGACGTACTCATGGGCTCAAATGATGTTATTGTTACAGATGAGTAAATGTTGAAGCGTGGATGAATGGGGGCTGTGACAGAGCCGGTGGGGACGTACGCTGACATGTGAGCGCCGAGCTACAGATCATATGATGGCCTTGGAACACCTGCATCCCCACGGCATCTCCCAAACTCTGCAAATTAAACACAGAGGTTTCCCATTTTACACGATACATCAGCTTCATTATTACACATTTCAGCACACAGGAATGTTTGTGAGCCAGGCGCATGCCATTGGGTCAGTGTTGCAGCAATATTAAGGGGGGGAAATGATGTGTGAAAGTGATACACTTGCATGAAAGCTTGTCAGGATGGGGCCTGCGGAGGTGTCCGTCTTAGGGGGTTTCTTCAAAGGAATTCAATTAGCGCAAGTTGTTTTGTCTTGCTTCAAAGAGCCGGAGGAACACCGATGCTATCGCTGTCGCTGCCGCCGCCACTTCCACCTGCCACAGCTCGTCTTTGTGTTTGCTTATGTGTGCTCTAAACGTGCACAGTCGGTCGCCGGCCATCCAGCTCAGCTTCATTTCCTCTGAAAAGCATTGCTCGGTCGCTCATTTACATCTGGAGCACAGGCGAGGCATGAGACCATGAGCAAGTGTGGCTTTCTCTCATATCCTGCTCAACATTTTCCATTTTTAATCTCCCTTGTTTTTTTTTAATCTCTCCAATTCCATTTAGCTCTCAAGTCCTTTTAGCCTTTATTCAGTAGTTCAATAGTGCACTGGAGTGCCTCAGTCTATATTTAAAACCTTGCCGTTATAAATCGAGCAGAAATCTTTTAATTCTGCCAACCACCACCCAACTTGAAGGTTTCTGCTGCTGCTGAAGCGGTGGAATGGCAATGGTAGGTTCCTATAACAGGTTTCCTCCATATGTGGGAGTGTGAGCAGCTGGCCAGAGATCCTTGGCATCATGTGGTGTTTGGACAGGCAACACCGTTCTCCCTGACTCCATGCATTCTTGTCTCTATAACTATTGTGCACAAGTATTGTATTATTTCAGTTCTAAACTGCACTTTGTTAATCTGGTTTCATGTGTAACCTTTACCGTATGCCCCATCATCAGTTTTTCAAAGCACAATGTTGATTTTTAGATGTGATAATACTACTTTCCCACATTGCAAACAGAAACTGCACTGCACTGCAGTATTATTATATAATCGCCTTATTGCAGTTATTTAAGATAAGCAACTTTATTTTGGGTAATTGTGATAATTGTCTCCATTGAGCTGTATAAAAACAGTGTTGTTATCAGTAATTTCTTTGTATATTTCAGTAATACGCTTTGTATATTCAAGTTCTTTACGTCAGATCTGTTTTTTCTTTCCATGTATAATAAACAAGAAAATCAAAGACCCTTAAAATATACTCCCAGGATTTGGATTCATGTTTCTAGCATTGATTGTTTGTAAGTTACTTGAGGTGGAGTGGATGTGACGTCAGTGTCAACACTGTCAGTGCTTTTTTCAGACTAAGTATGAATGTTCATCAGATATGGTGGATTTAGAAATTCAGATATGCTCTCAGTTCTGGATCATCTTCCACATCAGCAACAAATGAATTGATAGATATTGTCATGCAGCAGGTGTGTGGACACGTCTGTCTGTCCGTCGGTTCCCATTACCATTAGAAAATGTGATGTCTCAGGAATGGCTTGACAGATTGTCTTGAAATTTGGGACACATGTTCACTTGGACTCAAGGATAAAATGACAAGATTTTGGTGACCAAAAGTCAAGGTCACTGTGACCTCATTTCTGTCCATTCTTGTGAATGCAATATCTCAGGAACGCCTTGAGAGAATTTCAATGGTAAAGGTTACTGTGTCCTCACAAAACATATTATATTATGAAAAAGTTGCAGGAGATGATGTTCCAATAGTCACTGAATTCTACAGATGCTACTTATCAAGTGTCCCTTACTGCAACGCCAAATAAGAAATATTTGGCACAGTATGGAAAATGCTGATTAAAAAAAGAAATCAGTGATATTAAAATGTCTGTATTTCATTGTAGACAGTATGAACACAACATATTTGATGTTTTGTCTGGTCGACTTCATTTCATTTTTAAATATACATCCATTCATCACATTCAGGCTTGAACGCATTCAAGCAAACGTTGGAACAGGAGCAATTTAGAACTAAGAATGAGTGAAAATAATGAAATAATGTAATTTGAAACGGGTGATGTGAACAGGTGATCGGAATCATCATCTGGTACAAAAACAGCATCCAGGAAAAGTCTAGTCCTTTATAAACAAAGATGGACCGAGAATCGACAGTTTAACAACAAATGTGTGAGAAAATTATTGAAATGTTTAAGAACAATGTTCTTCAAAGAAAGATAGGAATGGATTTGGATATGTCATAGAACAGAATTAAAACATTCAAAGAATCTGAATATATTTCAGTGTGTAAAGGGCAAGGGTTCAAGTCTAAACTGAACATCATGATCTCCGATCCCTCAGACGACACCACATCAAGAACCATCATTCATCTAGAGCCGATAGAACCACATGGATCAAGATTACTGTGACAAACACTACAATACAGAGTTACATCCACAAATGAAATACAAGCCAGAGTACATTTTAATATCATTGCATCATTTTTTAATGAGCATTTTCCCTACTGTTCCAACCAGTTCTTAGCCTTCACTAATTGTAGGTTGATAGTAATTGTGAGAACTGCATAAACAGTTAATGATGCAAGGATAGTGGACGCATGTGGTGGAACTTATGCCTCTTGTTTTCAGAGACAGAGACAAAAATGTCATAACAGAATAAATCTTAATGCCAAGAGCAGAGAGCTGCTGCTAATGGTTATTTTGTATTGTGAATACAAAATATTACCTGATCACTCAGTGAAAATATAATGTAAAAATGAAAAATGTCAGAAAATTTCCATTTGAAATGACATTTGAAGTGACATAAAAACATTGCTTAAATTTGACTGTTGAAATTATTGCCACTTATTTTTCTGAGAATTGAAGACTAAGTTAATGTATTTCTTGTTTATCTGTGACGTTGATTATTTAAACATGATGATCATGATGAAACATGATTGTGATTATCTACAACTTGCTTTTCTTTCCGTCCTGAAATGAATGAGCCTAAGTGGAACATACTGCAGGTAACACAACATGCTGTAATGTATTAGAGAGCATTGGAAGATGCAGTAGTTGGCAATAATGTGAAGTACACTGCGTATGATGAGTACTGAGTTGGCTGAAATGCACATATGAGAATGAAAACACAGGTGTGTGTGTGTGTGTGTGTGTGTGTG